>SJYC01140078.1:0-33467 GCA_006408675.1 Madoqua kirkii | reverse complement strand
ACTACTCACAATCTGTTCATCTCCCCTTCTCCACTTCCACCTCCATCCCAACTTTTCCTGCTCTGGTGACACATCCCATTCAGTGGCCTTTGGCAAACATCCATGTCCTACCTTCAGATCACAGTCCCCACCAGAGCTGGCTCTGAGGCAGCCATTTTCAGCCATCAGGTTCTGGGTTAAGGAGAATGACCCTCCCTCCTCGACTCCAGGGGCAAGTACTGAAATGCTTCAGATGTCTCTTGCCAGCTTAACACACTGCTCTGAAAATCGAGCTAAACTGTTGAAAAGACTCCACAAGACAAATGGGTCATGGGGAGAAATGCAGTCAGGTTAGTTCAGGAACCATGAAAGGTACAAGCTCTGCTGAAAGTCTCCAGTTGAACTCCATTTACCAACCTACATTCCCGACCAGAACATCATACACAAATACAAACTCATGCCCAGTGTTCTACTTTCTGGAAAATGTAAATAACTCCTACTGCTTAGAAAACCATATATACAGGGCTGCACACATACTGTAAGGAGTATGATCTGTATGTGAGCCTTGCTACTTTTACACATTATTTCTATAATCTGGAACAAGTTATTTAAACTCTAGGTCTTTGTGTCCATGGATAAATAGAGGGGGATATTTTCCCTTTCCTACAATTGTCCCTTTACACCATACCAGATTGTTATTGGAACCAAATGACAAAACAAAGGCAAAATACCTCTCTCAGGACTCAGTACCCAGAAACTTTCAATATATGCTATTTCTCTTCTCAAACTATTATCTGAAGTCCTTATGAACTTCTCATGCTTTCCCCTCTATTACAAAATGAGCAAGGTAAACCTCTTATGCCAGATCCATCCAGTTGTGGATTTCCCTCCAAATCTGTGTCCATGGATAAATAAAGGAGGATATTTAAGAAACCCCTCTTGCAAAAATCTTTTCTGATAAAGGCAAGGTGTTCATGATGTGGTGATGGTGGTTTAGTCACTAAGTCGTGCCTGACTTTTGTGACCCCATGGACTGTAGCATATTTTGCTCTTCTGTCCATGGGACTCTCCAGGCAAGAATACTGGAGTGGGGTGCCATTTCCTTCTCCAGTCAGTGAGGTAGCAACAGTTGAATTAGCCTTCAGTGGGAACATGATTGAAATGGCAGGTGTACATCCTCCCTACTCATCTCTTCAGAAAATATACTTATTTCATTGCTTTCAATATGTATGTATATACACTTATACACATAAATATATATGTATTTATCTCAGAGAATCAAGAGAAGGGGAAACACTGTTACTCTCCCCATTTCTCAGGGATGCTGGTCTCTGCTTCTCTGAAATTTTGGCTTTACTACTCACTATATATATATATATTCCTCATGAACCGAGGGCTATTCTCTCTGTCTTACAAACACACAACTCTTCCAATTCAGCAATGGAAATAATCTGGTAGTATGATAGTCAGTCATATATGTCATTGTGTCAGAGAACTCCAGCTAAATTTTGTCTGTATGCTGAATCTTCACAGAAAATATATTTTATTTGGACTCCACAGTGTTTCTTAAATGTTTATGAATTACCTACTCATTTGAAACTTTCAACAATGTCACATGAGCATCCATATACCTACTATCAGTTCAGTTCAGTTCAGTCACTCAGTCGTGTCCAACTCTTTGCGACCCCATGAATCGCAGCACGACAGGCCTCCCTGTCCATCACCAACTCCCAGAGTTCAATCAGACTTGCATCCATTGAGTCAGTGATGCCATCCAGCCATCTCATCCTCGGCTGTCCCCTTCTCCTCCTGCCCCCAATCCCTCCCAGCATCAGAGTCTTTTCCAATGAGTCTACTCTTTGCATGAGGTGGCCAAAGTACTGGAGTTTCAGCTTTAGCATCATTCCTTCCAAAGAAATCCCAGGGCTGATCTCTTTCAGAATGGACTGGTTGGATCTCCTTGCAGTCCAAGGGACTCTCAAGAGTCTTCTCCAACACCACAGTTCAAAAGCATTAATTCTTCGGTGCTCAGCTTTCTTCACAGTCCAACTCTCATATCCATACACGACTACTGGAAAAACTATAACCTTGACTAGACAGACCTTAGTCGGCAAAGTAATGTCTCTCCTTTTGAATTTGCTATCTAGGTTGGTCATAACTTTTATACCTACTATGGAAAGTCCTAAATCAAACTCCTTACAATTATACACTGGAAGCAACAGATTCAAGGGATCAGATCTGATACACAGAGTGCCCGAAAAACAATGGACAGAGGTTTGTGATTGTACAGGAGACAGTGATCAAAACTATCCCCAAGAAAAAGAAATGGAAAAAGGCAAAATGGTTCTCTAAAGAGGCCTTACAAATAGCTGAGAAAATAAGGGAAGCTAAAAGCAAAGGAGAAAAGGAAAGATATACCTAACTGAATGCAGAATTTCAAAGAATAGCAAGGAGAGATAAGAAAGCCTGCCTAAATAAACAATGCAAAGAAATAGAGGAAAACGATAGAATAGGAAAGACTAGACATTGCTTCCGGAGAAGGCAATGGCACCCTATTCCAGTACTCTTGCCTGGAAAACCCCATGGATGGAGGAGCCTGGTAGGCTGCAGTCCATGGGGTCGCTCAGAGTCAGACACAACTGAACGACTTCACTTTCACTTTTCATTTTCATGCATTGGAGTAGGAAATGCAACCCATTCCAGTGTTCTTGCCTGGAGAATCCCAGGGATGGGGAAGCCTGGTGGGCTGCCATCTATGGGGTCACACAGAGTCAGACACGACTGAAGCAACTTAGCAGCAGCAGCAGCAGCAGCAGCAGACATCACTGCAAGAAAATCAGAGAGAGTAAGGGAACATTCATGCAAATGGTCATACCATTTGGACCTAACAAAAGCAGAAGATTTTAAGAAGAGGTGGCAAGAATACACCGGACAATACAAAAAAGATCTTAATGACCCAGACAGCCATGATGGTGTGATCACTTGCTGGACATCCTGGAGTGTGGAGTAAAATGGGCCTTAGGAAGCATCAGTACAACAAAGCTAGTGGAGGTGATAGAGTTCCAGCTGAGCTATTCAAATCCTAACCGATGATGTTGCAAAAATGCTGTACTCAATATGTCAACAAATTTGGAAAACTTAGCAGTGGCTGCAGAACTAGAAAAGGTCAGTTTTCATTTCAACACCAAAGAAAGGCAATGCCAAAGAATGTTCAAACTATCACACAATTGCACTCATCTCACAAGCTAGCAGAGTAATGCTCAAAATTTTCCAAGCCAGGCTTCAAGAATACATGAACTGTGACCTTCCACACATTCAAGCTGGATTTAAAATCTATTATAGAGAGTGAATTAAGTCAGAAAGAAAAAGGTAAATATCATATTCTAACACATATATATGGAATCTAGAAAAATGGTGCTGAAGAATTTACTTACAGGGCAGCAATGGAGAAAAAGAACAATGCCAAAGAATGTTCAAACTATCACACAATTGCACTCATCTCACAAGCTAGCAGAGTAATGCTCAAAATTTTCCAAGCCAGGCTTCAAGAATACATGAACTGTGACCTTCCACACATTCAAGCTGGATTTAAAATCTATTATAGAGAGTGAATTAAGTCAGAAAGAAAAAGGTAAATATCATATTCTAACACATATATATGGAATCTAGAAAAATGGTGCTGAAGAATTTACTTACAGGGCAGCAATGGAGAAAAAGACTTAGAGAATGGTCTTGTGGACATGGGGAGAGAGGAGGAGAGGGTGAATTGTGTGGAAACTTACACTACCATATGTAAAATAGACAGCCAATGGGAATCTGCTGTATGGCCACGGAAACACAAATGGGGGCTCTATATCAACCTAGAGGGGTGGGGTGGGGAGATAGACATCATTGCAAGAAAATTAGAGAGAGTAAGGGAACATTCATGCAAATGGTCATATCATTTGGACCTAACTGAAGCAGAAGATTTTAAGAAGAAGTGACAAGAATACACCGAAGGATGATACAAAAAAGATCTTAATGACCCAGACAGCCATGATGGTGTGATCACTTGCTGAACATCCTGGAGTGTGGAGTCAAATGGGCCTTAGGGAGCATCAGTACAACAAAGCTAGTGGAGGTGATGGAGTTCCAGATGAGCTACTCAAATCTTAACAGATGATGTTTCAAAAATGCTGTACTCAATATGTCAACAAATTTGGAAAACTTAGCAGTGGCCGCAGAACTGAACAGCCATGATGGTGTGATCACTTGCTGAACATCCTGGAGTGTGGAGTCAAATGGGCCTTAGGGAGCATCAGTACAACAAAGCTAGTGGAGGTGATGGAGTTCCAGATGAGCTACTCAAATCTTAACAGATGATGTTTCAAAAATGCTGTACTCAATATGTCAACAAATTTGGAAAACTTAGCAGTGGCCGCAGAACTGGAAAAGGTCAGTTTTCATTTCAACACCAAAGAAAGGCAATGCCAAAGAATGTTCAAACTATCACACAATTGCACTCATCTCACAGGCTAGCAGAGTAATGCTCAAAATTTTCCAAGGCAGGCTTCAAAAATACATGAACTCTGACCTTCCACACATTCAAGCTGTATTTAAAATCTATTATAGAGAGTGAATTAAGTCAGAAAGAAAAAGATAAATATCATATTCTAACACATATATACGGAATCTAGAAAAATGGTGCTGAAGAATTTACTTACAGGGCAGCAATGGAGAAACAGACATAGAGAATGGTCTTGTGGACATGGGGAGAGGGGAGGAGAGGGTAAGATGTGTGGAAACTTACACTACCATATGTAAAATAGATAGCCAATGGGAATCTGCTGTATGGCCAAGGAAACACAAATGGGGGCTCTGTATCAACCTAGAGGGGTGGGGTGGGGAGAGAGGTAGGAGGGAAGTTCAAAGGGGAGGGGATATATATATATACCTATGGCTGATTTATATTGAGGTTTGACAGAAAACAAAATTCGGTAAAGCAATTATCCTTCAATAAAAAATAAATTCAAAAAACCGTAAAGATTACCAAGAGAAATATCAATAACCTCAGATATACAGATGACATCACTCTTATGGCAAAAAATGAAGAGTAACTGAAGAGCCTATTGAAGGTGAAAGAGGAGAGTGAAAAAGCTGGCTTAAA
This sequence comes from Madoqua kirkii, assembly GCA_006408675.1. Lineage (NCBI taxonomy): Eukaryota > Metazoa > Chordata > Mammalia > Artiodactyla > Bovidae > Madoqua > Madoqua kirkii. The sequence goes on along the minus strand of SJYC01140078.1, from coordinate 28,342 downwards.
ACTCAACATTCAAAAAATGAAGATCATGGCATCTGGTCTGATCACTTAATCACAAATAGATGGAGAAACAATGGAAACAGTTAAAGACTATATTCTCTGGGACAAAATCACTGAGGACAGTGACTGCAGCCATAAAATTAAAACATGTTTGCTCCACACAGAAGAAAAGCTATGACAAACCTAGACAGTTTATTAAAAAGCAGAGAGATTACTTTGCCGAGAAAGGCCAACATAGTCAAAGCTATGAGTTTTCCAGTAGTCATGTATGGATGTGAGAGTTGGACCATAAAGAAGGCAGAACACCCAAGAACTGATGTTTTCAAACTAGGGTGTTGGAGAAGATTCTTGAGAGTCCCTTGGACTGCAAGGAGATAGAATCAGTCAATCCTAAAGGAAATCAACCCTGCTTATTCATTGGAAGGGCTGATGCTGAAGATGAAGCTCCAATACTTTGGCCACCTGATGTGTAGAGTCCACTCACTGGAAAAGGCCCTGATGCTGGGAAACACTGAGGGCAGGAGGAGAAGGGGGTGACAGAGGATGAGATGGTTGTATATTACCAAGTCAACTGACATGAGTTTGAGTAAGCTCCAGGAGATGGTGAAGGACAGGGGGGCCTGGCGTGCTAGTCCATGGGGTTGCAAAGAGTTGGACATGACTGAGTTACTGAACAACAACATGGAAAGTCCAGCTGATTTATAACTGCAGGGACCACATATCCTTATGGAAACCTGTGCAGTTAAGACAGAGCTCAAATTCTTCATTTTACTAAAGAACATCACTTGTCACTATTCCATTCTTGACCTTGAAGCTACGTGTTACCCACTAATTTGTCATATTATGCCTGGCTTGCTTTTAACTCACTCTGCCTTCATGGCCATTATGGGCACTTGTTTTTGTGCACCCTGGACTATACTTTATAAGCATTTCAGTATATGACTCAGATTTTAGACTCCAGGAGGCAAGAAGCACACTGGTTTGACTTGCTTTCTATATTGCCTAAAAGTGTCATATTCAAATGGAGATGCCTACTACATGTGTGACATTATGACAGTGAGATAAGCACTAGCTGATCTGTTCTTACATTCGGCTGAAATAGCTAAAGTATCCTCTTAGTTGAAAAAACCTGTTCTGACAACCCTTGATTGTGCACAGTCTGCTTCTCCAGTTTATGAATCATTCGGGTAGCTTTGTTTCTATTCATTTTGCCCAAACCAGTCAATCCTAAAGGAAATCAACCCTGCATATTCATTGGAAGGACTGATGTTGAAGATGAAGCTCCAATACTTGGGCCACCTGATGTGTAGAGTCAACTCACTGGAGAAGACTCTGATGCTGAGAAAGACTGAGGGAAGGAGGAGAAGGGGGTGACAGAGGATGAGATGGTTGGATATCACCAAGTCAATTGACATGAGTTTGAGTAAGCTCCAGGAGATGGTGAAGGATAGGGAGGCCTGGCGTGATAGTCCATAGGGTTGCAAAGAGTTGGACATGACTGAGTTACTGAACAACAACATGGAAAGTGTTGATTCATAACTTTAGGGGCCACATATCTTTATGGAAACCTGTACAGTTAAGACAGAGCTCAAATTCTTCATTTTGCTAAAGAACATCACTTGTCACTGTTCCATTCTTGACCTTGAAGCTAAGTGTTACCCACTAATTTGTCATATTACGCCTGGCTTGCTTTTAACTCACTTTGCCTTCATGACCATTATGGGCACTTGTTTTTGTGCACCCTGGACTATACTTTATAAGCATTTCAGTGTATGACTCAGATTTTAGACTCCAGGAGGCAAGAAGCACACTGGTTTGACTTGCTTTTTATATTGCCTAAAAGTGTCATACTCAAATGGAGATGCCTACTACATGTATGACATAATGACAGTGATACAAGCACTAGCTGATTTGTTCTTATATTCGGCTAAAACAGCTAAAGTATCCTCTTAGTTGAAAAAACCTGTTCTGACAACCCTTGATTGTGCATGGTCTGCTTCTCCAGTTTATGAATCATTCAGGTACCTTTGTTTCTATTCATTTTGCCCACTGCCTGGTCATCAGAGTATTTCCTCCAGGGCAAGAATATAAATAGAAGGAACTCAAATCTCTTGATTAGACTATAGATAAATAGAAAAGATAACTAATGGCTTAAAAACTGCTCAGTTTTCCTGATAATCTAAAAATGGACCATCCCCTGGAGAAGGAAATGGCAACCCACTCCAGTATTTTTTGTCTGGGAAATCCCATGGACAGAGAAACCTGGTGGGCTACTTTCCATGGGTTCACAATGAGTCCTATACAACTTAGTGACTTAACAACAATAACAGAAAAGGGACCAACTGATTGTAGTAGGTTCTGTCAATGGCCCCTGCATTTTCCTGGAACCATTCTGTGCGCTGGGTGCAGTTTGACTGCCAACTGTCAGCAGTTGAAATTTGTTCCTGAAATGATGTAAAGGTGTGCCCAGATGTGAGACTGCATGGCAGGCCAGAAGTGCCAAGGAGTTAATACCCTTGGGGACAGGGCAGTGTTCAATTGATGTCTTGAGATTCAGTGTGCTGTGTGTTTTACATTACATTCTAGACACCCACTGTAAGGCTGGTTTACTAGCACACCTTCATTGACTACATTCTTTTTCCTCCATCACTTCCCTCCTCCCTATAGGCTTTTCCTATACTTACCAAGTAACTTTTATTCCCTCAGTCCTGATCTTTGGATCTGCTGCTGGAAGACCCGCAATAAATATGTACATTAGAAATACTAGACTATCATGAAACAAGTAAATTGGCTCCCATGATTTCTACAGAGCCCAAATGACATTTTAAGATGGAAATACTTTTAGATCCATTACAGCCTTTCATCAGTGGGAGTTTTGCTGGAGAACAAATTTTATGTGTCATACTGTAGTCATTTAAATAAGGTCTTGGTAACTGAAGAAGGAAGATTATTGTGAAACAGACTCTTTAGTCAAGCTTTTTATCTTGGCTGATCTAAAATGTCTTTTTATTGCTATATCAATCAACTAAATGATTTTTCCCAAGTCTGAGATAAAATTACATATTGGTGTGTTGGGAAAGAGAGATAATGAGGATAACATTTAATTTGTTTTTTTGAGTATGACTTTGTAGCCTATGTAAATGCTGAAGGGGACTCTAGAATTCATGTTGGTAAAAGACCTGGGTTTGATCCCTGGTTCAGGAAGATCCCCTGAAGAAGAGGATGGCTACCCACTCCAGTATTCTTGTCTGGAGAATCCCATGGACAGAGTAGCCTGGTACGCTACAGTCTATGGGGTCCCAAAGAGCTGGACATGATCAAGTGTACACACACACCAAGTGTACACCTGAGTGACTAACACTACTAAAGTGACTAATGAAAGAGGCAGAAACCAAGGAAGAAATCCTGTTTTAGGGGCAGACAAGCTTCCCAAAATTGTGAAAACCAATGTGGTGGTTTGGCATTCAGTTCATGAACCTAAACATAACTTCCAAAATACTCTTGACAAATTTCATTTGGCCATGAGGCAATAGTGAGGAAATGAGAATTTTTTGGCTTTTCAAAAACTGAATTGAAGATCCTTTAAATTCTACTTTGCAATTTTCAAACGTTTCACACATATCATCTCATATGATCCCATAATAGCCCCTCTGGCCTTGTTTGCTCCTCCCTGCTTCCCTCTCCCTACTGGTCACCACTACTTTGCTCTCTATACCTGTGAGTCTATTTTTCTGCTGTTGGTTTTACTCACTAGTTTGTTGTATTTTTTAGATTTCACATATAAGTTATATTAAACAGTATTTGTCTTTCTCTGTCTGACTTAGGAAATAAGAAAATTTGAAGGAAAGAAGTGAAGTAGAAGAAAAATTAATGGGGTGAAAGAATGGCAGTGAGGACCAAATGCAAATAGGTCTGGGTAGTATTTGTAATTCTTGCTGCCTTAACAAGGACTAGGAAACGAAATGGCTTACAAACCAGTGGACCCATGGGACTCAATTTATCCATCTCTTCTAGCTCCTTAGGGATCCAATGGGGCTCACCCAGCTATCACTCAGAGACTTTTTACTTGGAAGCAAAAGGGATGCATGTACAGAAATGGAGGGAGAAGAGGTCCCCTGCATTTCACCTCTATCTGCTTACCCAGTTAGACTCATAACTTCCAGTAACACCAAAGGAACTAAAGAAGAGATAATTTTTTTGCAAATATATCATTAAGTCAACTCATCTTTCTCAAAATCATAGTTGACCTCAATATTTTAATGTATTTTCTCAGTCTTGGTAACTGAAGAAGGAAGATTATTGTGAAACAGACTCTTTAGTCAAGCTTTTTATCTTGGCTGATCTAAAATGTCTTTTTATTGCTATATCAATCAACTAAATGATTTTTCCCAAGTCTGAGATAAAATTACATATTGGTGTGTTGGGAAAGAGAGATAATGAGGATAACATTTAATTTGTTTTTTTGAGTATGACTTTGTAGCCTATGTAAATGCTGAAGGGGACTCTAGAATTCATGTTGGTAAAAGACCTGGGTTTGATCCCTGGTTCAGGAAGATCCCCTGAAGAAGAGGATAGCTACCCACTCCAGTATTCTTGTCTGGAGAATCCCATGGACAGAGTAGCCTGGTACGCTACAGTCTATGGGGTCCCAAAGAGCTGGACATGATCAAGTGTACACACACACCAAGTGTACACCTGAGTGACTAACACTACTAAAGTGACTAATGAAAGAGGCAGAAACCAAGGAAGAAATCCTGTTTTAGGGGCAGACAAGCTTCCCAAAATTGTGAAAACCAATGTGGTGGTTTGGCATTCAGTTCATGACCTAAACATAACTTCCAAAATACTCTTGACAAATTTCATTTGGCCATGAGGCAATAGTGAGGAAATGAGAATTTTTTGGCTTTTCAAAAACTGAATTGAAGATCCTTTAAATTCTACTTTGCAATTTTCAAACGTTTCACACATATCATCTCATATGATCCCATAATAGCCCCTCTGGCCTTGTTTGCTCCTCCCTGCTTCCCTCTCCCTACTGGTCACCACTACTTTGCTCTCTATACCTGTGAGTCTATTTTTCTGCTGTTGGTTTTACTCACTAGTTTGTTGTATTTTTTAGATTTCACATATAAGTTATATTAAACAGTATTTGTCTTTCTCTGTCTGACTTAGGAAATAAGAAAATTTGAAGGAAAGAAGTGAAGTAGAAGAAAAATTAATGGGGTGAAAGAATGGCAGTGAGGACCAAATGCAAATAGGTCTGGGTAGTATTTGTAATTCTTGCTGCCTTAACAAGGACTAGGAAACGAAATGGCTTACAAACCAGTGGACCCATGGGACTCAATTTATCCATCTCTTCTAGCTCCTTAGGGATCCAATGGGGCTCACCCAGCTATCACTCAGAGACTTTTTACTTGGAAGCAAAAGGGATGCATGTACAGAAATGGAGGGAGAAGAGGTCCCCTGCATTTCACCTCTATCTGCTTACCCAGTTAGACTCATAACTTCCAGTAACACCAAAGGAACTAAAGAAGAGATAATTTTTTTGCAAATATATCATTAAGTCAACTCATCTTTCTCAAAATCATAGTTGACCTCAATATTTTAATGTATTTTCTCACTCTCATTATCACAGAAGCTTATCATTCATGGGACTAAAGCATTTTTTACCTACCTCCATAATAGCAGTTATGTTAGAAACAATTTGCATGTGTTCTCCCTGACTAATGGTGAGAGATTTGAGATCTAAAATCCTACTGTGCTTAACTTTGCTTCACTAGAACTCAGCACTGCATTTGGCCCATTAGAATTACTAAAAAAAAAAAAAAAAAAAAAAAAAAAAAAAACCACCAAAAAAAAAACGAGTTAAAATGCTCAATTATTATCTAGTACTTCCTGATAAGCTAAAAAGTATAGCCTTTATATTGAATCCTGTAATTGTTCAGACTCATTACATTCAACAGATAACCCCATAGCTCAAACGGTAAAGAATTGGCCTGCAATGCAAGACACAAGGGTTCGATCTCTGAGTCAGGAAGATCCTCTGGAGAAGGGAACAGCAATCCAGTCCAGTAATTTTTCCTGGAGAAGCCCAAAGACAGAGAAACCTGGTGGGCTACCGTCCTTGGGGTCACAAAGAGTCGGACCTGACTGAGCAATTAACACACACACATCCTTCTTTTTATTCTTCTTCTTCTTTTTTTTTTTTTTTTTGCTATCCAACTATGCCAATGGAGATGCTGTGATAGTTTCGATGTCTTTCCTATGTCTGAATCTCCTGTTTCTCCTGCTGATTTGTATTAAGAAAGTACCTTATCTGTCAGGTTTTGCACTGTTTCATTTCTGAATATTTTAGACTTAAGGCACAGTACTGAGAAGAAATACCACTGGCCAGGCATTGGTCCTAACTGGTATCTCTTCCTCTCAAACATGGAATGTGAGGGGGAAGGGCAAACTTCAATTATTTCCCTGGTTCCTCAATCAAGTTCATTTAGTGTAAAAAGTTGTGAACTTTTCTAACCTAACAGGAAATGTCCTATGAAATAAGGCCATTTTCCCCCTTGTTTTGCAAAGCACCTCCATCACAAGTAATTAGTGTCAATGAAAGTGCCATGCACCCCACATGTGGACGCATCCAAGCTGTTGACTGTCCTTTAATGTCCTTAGACAAGCTCAGGTTCATTGGCTCCCTGCCTGGCATTTGTCCCCTACTGTTCTGTCCATCTGCTGTCTTCATCATTGCTCTGACCTTTTAAAGTCCCGTCGATTTGCTGACTCTCCACCACTCTTGTTCAGGCATCTTGATCACCTTGACCTGACACAACGATCGACTCTGCCAGCATGTCCTATCAGCTTAGGGCTCTTTTTCCATTATATCATCTGTCTGATCCTCATATCACAGAATACTAAAATGAGTACTTTTTTTTTTTGAGCACATAAATCATGCTGGACCTTAGGGGAAGGAACAATCAAATACCTGGAGTCCTGAGTTCTTCTCTTGGCTCCATCACTATTTAGATGTACAAATTCAAACACGTCACCAATTTTGCTCTTAACCGCAGCTGCCTTAATTCCAAAATAAGGAGCTGGCACTATATTATGTCTAAGAATATTTCTAACTCAATGACTAAAGTCATCTTCACTGTAAGTTAGCCAACTGTATAAGACTATTTATGTGAAGAAAGCTGAGTGCCGAAGAACTGATGCTTTTGAACTGTGGTGTTGGAGAAGACTCTTGAGAGTCCCTTGGACTGCAAAGAGATCCAACCAGTCCATTCTGAAAGAGATCAGCCCTGGGATTTCTTTGGAAGGAATAATGCTGAAGCTGAAACTCCAGTACTTTGGCCATCTCATGCAAAGAGTTGACTCACTGGAAAAGACTCTGATGCCAGGAAGGACTGGGGGCAGGAGAAGCAGGGGACGACCAAGGATGAGATGGCTGGATGGCATCACTGACTTGATGGACGTGAGTCTGAGTGAACTCTGAGAGTTGGTGATGGACAGGGAGGTCTAGCATGCTGCGATTCATGGGGTCGCAAAGAGTTGGACACGACTGAGCGACTGAAATGAACGGAACTGAGCGACTGAAATGAACGGAAGAAAAAGAAGATAAACTAACAGGATGGATGCACCAAGAATGAGGAGAGAAAGCACCATGTAAAGATTAAACATGTGGGGCCTTGTCTGGTGGTCCAGTGGCTTAGATTCCAGGCTCTCAATGTGTGAAGCTGTGGTTCAATCCCTGGTTAGAGAACTAGACACCACAAGTTACAACTAAGTGTTCAAGTGCTACAACTAACGATCCCACATGCTGCAACAAGATCGAAGATGCTATGTGCAACATCTAAGACCTGGCACAGCCAAATACTTTTTTGAAAAAAGGAAGAATCAAGTGCCAGAAGGCACTAGGATCCTAACAGGAGCTACTGCCATTATTACCTCCAAACAGATCTCCCAGGTTCCTCCCACGAGCCGTAGACAGTATTTGACACTTAACCCTTAGTGTAATCTTAAGTATCAATCAGATCACATCTCCCCTCCCTCTCCCTCATGGCTTCCTATTCCACCTAGAATAAATTCCAAATGCCACAGGGCCCAGCCTCTTTGATCTCATGTTGGATCACTCTCTCACTTCTTGCATTGCAGCCATAGACATCTTGCTTTTCAAACACACCAAGTTCATGCCCTACTTACGGTGACTGCTATACTCTGGTTGGAATACCCATCTACCTAATCTTCAAATTGCTGGCTCTCTGTGTGATTCCAGTCTCAGCTGAAAAGTCCATCTCCTCCTAGAGAATTTCTCCTGATATCATATTTATACTAACCATGCCATCTTGCATCACCAATCATATCTCTTCTAAGACCCTAGGAACTGAGCGACTGAAATGAACGGAAGAAAAAGAAGATAAACTAACAGGATGGATGCACCAAGAATGAGGAGAGAAAGCACCATGTAAAGATTAAACATGTGGGGCCTTGTCTGGTGGTCCAGTGGCTTAGATTCCAGGCTCTCAATGTGTGAAGCTGTGGTTCAATCCCTGGTTAGAGAACTAGACACCACAAGTTACAACTAAGTGTTCAAGTGCTACAACTAACGATCCCACATGCTGCAACAAGATCGAAGATGCTATGTGCAACATCTAAGACCTGGCACAGCCAAATACTTTTTTGAAAAAAGGAAGAATCAAGTGCCAGAAGGCACTAGGATCCTAACAGGAGCTACTGCCATTATTACCTCCAAACAGATCTCCCAGGTTCCTCCCACGAGCCGTAGACAGTATTTGACACTTAACCCTTAGTGTAATCTTAAGTATCAATCAGATCACATCTCCCCTCCTTCTCCCTCATGGCTTCCTATTCCACCTAGAATAAATTCCAAATGCCACAGGGCCCAGCCTCTTTGATCTCATGTTGGATCACTCTCTCACTTCTTGCATTGCAGCCATAGACATCTTGCTTTTCAAACACACCAAGTTCATGCCCTACTTACGGTGACTGCTATACTCTGGTTGGAATACCCATCTACCTAATCTTCAAATTGCTGGCTCTCTGTGTGATTCCAGTCTCAGCTGAAAAGTCCATCTCCTCCTAGAGAATTTCTCCTGATATCATATTTATACTAACCATGCCATCTTGCATCACCAATCATATCTCTTCTAAGACCCTACTTTAATTTCTTTGCATCATCGACCTCTGTCTAAATTTACCATATATATTTGTCTATTATTTCTTTCCCCTTACTAAAACATAAATTTTGAGGAACAACCATTGGGAAACTTCTAGGAAAAGTTTTGTTCTTTTTTTTTTTTTCTTTTATATCCACACCTGTCTCCCTATTATCCAGAACAGAACAATGTTCTCAATGACAGAATCTTTTTCAATGAATGAATAAAAGAAGGAGAGTTACTGGGGCATTAAAGCCTTCTTGGAGAGTTGGCAGACTTGATTCTGAATGCAAAAGGAGAGGAAGAGATTTTGAATAGAAAATAAAGAACAAGCTACCCTTGCCTCCAAATCTGCCAAGGAGAGTTCAGAAGTTTAGACAGGAACTGTATTTAATGCAGTGTGGTGACCTGAATGGGAAGGAAGCCCAAAAGGGAGGTGATATACGTGTATGTATGGCTAATTCATTTTTCTGTACAGTAAAAATACAACATCATAAAGCAACTATGCTTCCATAAAAATTATTTTTTTTAAAGTGTGGATTGAGATTGTTTTGTCCTTTCTCAGGCCAGAATGTGGCCTCACATGATTATGGCCTCCACTGACATGTAGAAGTCTGGCTCAAGTGTGGGGAGCTTCCAGCGAAGAATGTTCTTGGAGTGGCTACAGATCACAGAACTCTGTCCTCATCTTCTGAAAATATTTTCATTTTCCAGAGAAATGTATCTATAACCTTGAGAACCTCTCATGGATTTCCACATTTGGGCTTGTGAGTTTTTCCTCACAAATTCAGATTACATGTTATTTCTTCCAATACCCATGTCTATCTCTAGTAAAATAGATAAAAAACCGAAATTCATATAAAATTCAGACTACAATACCTGGTCACAGAATCCCTATCCTACTTCTGAGGTCAGAGACAACCAAATTCAACCTAAAATCTTTATGGTCCATCTTGTTCTCCTAAAATTAAAGCCTTTGTGAATCTGTGGAAATCTAAAGAATATTCATGGTTGCCTAGGGCTGAAGGGAAAGTCGGTTAACTAAAAAAGGGCACCATGGATCATACTAGGTTGGTGGATATGTTCTAAAACTGAATTTTCATGATTGCCTGGTAACACAGTATATATATCAAACATTATTATCTACTTCTGCTTCATTGACTATGCTAAAGCCTTTGACTATGTGGCTCACAACAAACTGTGGAAAATTCTTAGAGAGAGGAATACCAGGCCACCTATCCTGCCTCCTGAGAAACCTGTATATGGGAAAAGAAGCCACAGTTGGAATAGGACATGGAACAACAGACTGATTCCAAATGCAGAAAAGAGTGCATCAAGACTGTATATTGTCACCCTGCTTATTTAACTTACATGCAGAGTACATCATGCAAAATCCTGGGCTGGATGAATCACAAGCTAGAATCAAGATTGCCAGGGGAAATATCAATAATCTCAGATGTGTAGATGACACCACCCTTAAAGCAGAAAGCAAAGAGGAACTAAAGCACCTTTTGAAAAAGATGAAAGAGGAGAGTGAAAAAGCTAGCTTAATACTCAGCATTCAAAAAATAAAGATAATGGCATCCAGTCCCATCACTTCATGGAAAGTAGATGGGGAAAAAATACAAACAGTGACAGACTTTATTTTCTTGGGCTGCAAAACACTGCAGACAGTGACTGCAACCACAAAACTAAAAGACATTACTCTGTGGAAGAAAAGCTATGCCAAATCTAGACAACATATTAAAAAGTAGAGATATCATTTTGCCAACAAAGGTCCATACAGTCAAAGTTACGGTTTTTCCAGTAGTCAGGTATGGATGTGAGAGTTGGACCATAAAGGAGGCTGAGTGCTGAAGAATTGATGCTTTTGAACTGTCGTGCTGAAGCAGACTCTTGAGCGTCCCTTGGACTGCAGGGAGATCAAACCAGTCAAACCTAAAGGTAATTAGTCCCAAATATTCATTGGAAGGACTGATGCTGAACCTGAAGCTCCAATACTTTGGCCACCTGATGTGAGCAGCTGACTCTGAAAAAGATGCTGACTCCGAGAAAGTCTGGGGGCAGGAGGAGAAGCAGGCAATAGAAGACGAGATGGTTGGATGGTATCACCAACTCAATGGACATGAGTTTGAGCAAACTCCAGGAAATAGTGAAGTACAGGGAAGCATGGGGTACTGAAGTTCATGGGGTCACAAAGAACTGGAAACATTGAGTGAACAACAACAATTAAAATGAATGCTTAAAAATGGGTGAATTTTATAGAATGTAAATTAGACCCCAATAAAGCTTTGCTGCTGTTGTTTTAAAATTAAATTTTTGGTCTTAATCAGTTGGGTTCCCCTGGCTTTCAGTTTCAAGCAGAACAGTATTTTTATACAATGAAAAAAGATTTTTTTCCCTCTTTTCTTCCTTCAATTGAATGTAAGGACCATTTATTAATAAACCACTTGATAATATTGCCAGAGACACAGTTTTCACTCCAAAAACAATGTGCCATTTCTTCTTCACTAATTTTTTGGCAAACAGAGAGTAAAATCTGGCACACATCCATGATCAAATCCAAAAGGACATAATTACTAGGTTATGTGAAATGTTGAGTGAATAATCCAAACTGAGTTAAAATGACACCAGTCTGAATCAAAATCAGAAGCCTGGTTGTGTGATGAAAGACTGCTAAAAACGATGGCCTTCCGCACCTTGTATAACTTAATGTTTCTAATCTCCAAGGTTGCTTCAACTCTCTCTCTCTCCTTGTAGTAAAGAATAGATCATCATTTCCCATTTAAACCTGGCCTAATACGCTGATTTCTTCTTCTGTTGTTACCGGGCCCTGTGAGGTGACCTTTTGATTCAGTTTTCACTTTTTTTTTTCATTTTTAAAGGTAAAAAATGTATTTATGTATCAGATAATAAATAAATATCTCCAGCAGTTCCCACCAGTTTACTTCCCAAAAAGGACATACCAGTCTTTGATTCTGCAGCAGTCACAGTTAACTTTCCTGGTTAATGACTGCAAAATCAAAAGAGCTCTCTTGCAATTGCTCTCTAGGACACATTCTGAATGCCATTTAGGACAGATCTAGATTTCGGACATATAGAAATATTCTTTGAACCACTGTGAATCTAAGTGCTCTCACTGGAGAAGTGGAAATAATGGTAACTACCTTCCTGTATTGTTGACAGGTATGAAGACAACAACATGATGCTGTCACAAGTGAGTGAATTTGGAGGGGCTAAATAACACCATCTGTATTCAGTTCAGTTCAGTTGCTCAACTGTGTCTGACTGCGATCCCATGGACTTTGGCATGCAGGCTTCCCTGTCCATCACCAGCTCCCAGAACATGCTCAAATTCATGTCCATAGAGTTAGTGATGCCGTCCAACCATCTTATCCTCTATCATTCCCTTCTCCTCCTTCTTTCAGTCTTGCCCGGCATCAGGGTCTTTTCCATCAGGTGGCAAAAGTATTGAAATTTCAGCTTCAGCATCAATCCTTCCAATGAATATTCAAGACTAATTACCTTTAGGTTTGACTGGTTTGATCTCCCTGCAGTCCAAGGGACACTCAAAACTCTTTTCCAACAAGACAGTTCAAAAGTATCAATTCTTCAGTGCTCGGCTTTCTTTAAGGTCCAAATTACATATCCATACATGACTACTGGAAAAAACATAGACTGAACTAGATGGACCTAGTTAATAGCAGCAATGTCTCTGCTATTTAATATACTGTTTTGGTTGGACATAGCTTTTCTTCCAAGGAGCAAATGTTTTAATGTCATGGCTGCAGTCACCATCTGCAGTGATTGTGGAACCCAAAAATATAAAGTCTGTCTCTGTTTCCATTGTTTCACCATCTATTTCCCATGAAGTGATGAGACCACATGCCATGACCTTAGTTTTCTGAATGTTGAGTTTTAAGCCAGTTTTTTCACTCCCTCTCTCACTTTCATCAAGAGGCTCTTCAGTTCTTTGTCACTGTCTGCCATAAGGGGAGTGTCATCTGTGTATCTGAGATTATTGATATTTCTCCTGGTAATCTTGATTTCAGCTTTTGCTTCATCCAGCCCAGCATTTTGCATGATGTACTCTGCATATAAGGTAAATAAGCAGGGTGACAAGATACAGCCTTGACGTACTCCTTTCCCAATTTGGAACCCAGTCTGCTGTTCCATTTCCATCCAGTTCTAACTGTTGCTTCTTGATCTGCATACAGATTTCTCAAGAGGCAGGTCAGGTGGTCTGGTATTTTCATCTCTTGAAGAATTTTCCACAGTTTGTTATGATCCACACAGTAAGGATTTGGCGTAGTCATAAAGTCATGTTGATGTTTTTTCTGGAACTCTGTTGCTTTTTCAATGATCCAACAGATATTGGAAATTTGATCTCTGGTTGCTCTGCCTTTTCAAATCCAGCTTGAACATCTGGAAGTTCACAGTTCATGTACTTTTGAAACCTCGCTTGGAGAATTTTGAATATTACTTTGCTAGCATGTGAAATGAGTACAATTGTGTGGTAGTCTGAGCATTCTTTGGCATTGCCTTTGTTTGGGATTGGAATGAACACTGACTTTTTCAGTCTTGTGGCTACTGCTGAGTTTTTCAAATTTGCTGGCATACTGAGTGCAGCAATTTTACAGCATCATCTTTTAGGATCTGAAATAACTCAACTGGAATTCCATCACCTCCACTAGATTTGTTCATAGTGATGCTTCCTAAGGCCGACTTGACTTGGCGTTCCAGGTTGTCTGGCTCTAGGTGGATGATCACAACATTGTGATTCTCTGGGTCATTAAGATATTTTCTGCATAGTTCTTCTGGGTATTCTTGCCACCTCTTCTTTGTATTGTCTGCTTCTCTTAGGTCCATACTGTTTCTGTCCTTTATTCTCTTGGCAAAACTGTTAGCCTTTTCCCTGCTTCATTTTGTATTCCAAGGACAAATATGCCTGTTACTGCAGGTGTCTCTTGCCTTCCTGCTTTTGCATTCCAGTCCCCTATAATAAAAAGGATATCATTTTGGTGTTAGTTCTAGAAGTCTTGTAGGTCTTCATAGAACCATTCAACTTCATCTTTTTCAGCATTACTGGTTGGGGCATAGACTTGGATTGCTGTGATACTGAATGGTTTGCCTTGGGAATGAACAGAGATCATTCTGTCATTTCTGAGAATGCATCCAAGTACTGCATTTAGGATTCATTTGTTGACTATGATGGCTACTCCTTTTCTTCTAAGGATCCTTGCCCACAGTAGTAGATATAACGGTCAACAACACAAGAGAAGACTCTACACGTGGACATCACCAGATGGTCAACACCAAAATCAGACTGATTATATTCTATGCCGCCAAAGATGGAGAAGCTCTATACACTCAACAAAAACAAGACCAGGAGCTGACTGTGTCTCCGATCATGAACACCTTATTATCAAATTCAGACTTAAATTTAAGGAAGTAGGGAAAAACACTAGACCATTCAGGTATGACTAAAATAAAATCCCTTATAATTATACAGTGGAAGTGAGAAATAGATTTAAGGGCCTAGATCTGAGAGATAGAGTGCCTGATGAACTATGGAATGAGGTTTGTGAAACTGTACAGGAGACAGGGATCAAGACCATTCCCATGAAAAAAAATGCAAAAAAGCAAAATGGCTGTCTGAGGAGGCCTTACAAATAGCTGTGAAAGAAGAGAGGTGAAAAACAAAGGAGAAAAGGAAAGATATAAGCATCTGAATGCAGAGTTCCAAAGAAGAGCAAGAAGAGATAAGAAAGCCTTCTTCAGCGATCAATGCAAAGAAACAGAGGAAAACAACAGAATAGGAAAGACTAGAGATCTCTTCGAGAAAATTAGAGATACCAAGGGAATATTTCATGCAAAGATGGCCTGGATAAACGACAGAAATGGTCTGGACCTAACAAAAGCAGAAGATATTAAGAAGAAGTGGCAAGAATACACAGAAGAATCGTACAAAAAAGATCTTAACAACCTTGATAATCACAATGGTATGATCACTCATCTAAAGCCAGACGTCCTGGAATGTGAAGTCAAGTGGGCCTTAGAAGCATCACTATGAAGAAAGCTAGTGGAGGTGATGAAATTCCACTTGAGCTATTTCAAATCCTGAAAAATGATGCTATGAAAGTGCTGCACTCAATATGCCAGGAAATTTGGAAAACTCAGCAGTGGCCACAGGACTGGAAAAGGTAAGTGTTCATTCCAATCCCAAAGAAAGGCAATGCCAAAGAATGCTCAAACTACCGTACAATTGCACTCATCTCACAGGAAACGGCACCCACTCCAGTATCCTTGCCTGGAAAATCTCATGGACAGAGGAGCCTAGAGGGCTGCAGTCCATGGGGTCGCAAAGAGTTGGGCACAACTGAGCGACTAACACGAACACATGCTAGTAAAGTAATGCTCAAAGTTCTCCAAGCCAGGCTTCAGCAATACGTGAACCATAAACTTCTGATGTTCAAGCTGGTTTTAGAAAAGACAGAGAAACCAGAGATCAAATTGCCAACATCTGCTGGATCATCGAAAAAGCAAGAGAGTTCCAGAAAAACATCTATTTCTGCTTTACTGACTATGCCAAAGCCTTTGACTATGTGAATCACAATAAACTGTGGAAAATTCTGAAAGAGATAGGAATACCAGATCACCCCACCTGCCTCTTGAGAAATCTGTATGCAGGTCAGGAAGCAACAGTTAGAACTGGACATGGAACAATGCTGTATATTGTCACCTTGCTTATTTAACTTTTATGCACAGCACATCATGAGAAATGCTGGAGTGGAAGAAACACAGGCTGGAATCAAGATTGCCGGGAGAAATATCAATAACCTCAGGTATGCAGATGACATCACCCTTATGGCAGAAAATGAAGAGGAAATGAAAAGCCTTGTGATGAAAAGAGAAAGAGGATAGTGAAAGAGTTGGCTTAAAGCTCAACATTCAGAAAATGAAGATCATGGCATCCGGTCCCATCACTTCATGGCAAATAGATGGGGAAGCAATGAAAACAGTGACAGACTTTATTTTCTTGTGCTTCAAAATCACTGCAGATGGTGACTGCAGCTATAAAATTAAAACATTTCCTCCTTGGAAGAGAGCTATGACCAACCTAGACAGCATATTAAATAGCAGAGACATTGCTGACAAAGGTCCATCTAGTTAAACCTATATTTATTCCAGTAGTCATCTATGGATGTGTGAGTTGAACTATAAAGAAAGTTGAGCACCTAAGAATTGGTTCTTTCGAACTATGGTACAGAGAAGACTCTTGAGAAACCCTTGGACTGCAAGGAGATCAAACCAGTAAATCCTAAAGGAAATCAGTCCTGAATATTCATTGGAAGGATTGAGGCTGAAGTTGAAGCTCCAATACTTTTGCCACCTGATGTGAAGAACTGACTCATTCGAAAAGATCCTGATGCTGGGAAAGATTGAAAGTAGGAGGAAAAAGGGATGACAGAGGATAAGATGGTTAGATGGCATCACCCACTCAATGGATATGAGTTTGAGCAAGTTTCCAGAAGTGGTGATGGCAGGGAAGCCTGGTGTGCTGCAGTCCTGGTGATTACCAAGAGTGGGACATGACTGAGTACCTGAACGGAACTGAAATAATACAGTCCCCACTTTGGCTGTTACCAATATCTTGGGCTCTGGGATGGCACTAACTTAGTCCTCAAACCCACTAGACAAATTTTTATTATGTCAAAATAGCATTAGATCTATTTCCAAAATTATACATTATACTTAAGAGTCATACTTTCTTATAAATAGGAATTGACAAAGTGACAGAAATAAACTTTCTCAGATGATGGTTTACAAAGGTATTCCCATTGATGCTGGCAGGAATGGCTACCTACCCTGTGATTCATGTTCTCAGATAACATATACTGAACTGACTCTGAACAGCATCACTCCTGTTTGACATTTCCATAGGCAATCCAGGAGAAGCATTCCAACTACCTGTACTTTTGCAGGCCTATGTTATTTGTGTCTACATACCTGCTCATTTCACATTCTTTTCAGCTAGACAGTTCTATAATATGCAATGTGCAGAATATACCTATTAAAGTGTAAAAACATGGACTTCATACATCATACTCGTTGTCCACCTGATAAATTATCACAGACTTTCTTGTTAGTGCTTATGGAATATTTCCTTTTAAAAGGCTTTATTTCCAGGCTTTCATATCCTGTTTTCCTGTCAGAGAATTGCTAACTTAAGGGCAAAAAGTATGCTTACACTTTGCATCTTACAAAACACATCAGATTGCACACTCAGTGCTCAATGAACCTTTATTAATTTGAGGTGTTTGGATTGTCCAGACTTTTCATTCCACATGGCTGCACTATGTCCTGAGCACACTCTTGAAGTCCAGGTTAGCAAACAGTGGTTCCAGAAAGGAGGGACTTATCACATTATATTTACCACATCATATATATCATGTAACTTCTTCATTCTAATACAGGACATTTCTCTGCCATACTATTTTTAAATTAAAATATAGTTGATTTACAATGTTTCATATGTACAGCAAAATTTTATATATATATATATTACATATATAGTAAATATTTTTCACATTCTTTTCCATCAAAGTTTATTACAGGAGATTGTATATACCTCCATGTACTCTACAGTGGGTCCTTGTCGGTGTCCTATTTTATATACAGTACTGCATATCTGTTAATCCCAAGTTCATAATTTATCTCTTTCCCCTTTCCCTTTTGGTAACCATTAATTTATTTTCTATATCTGTGAGTCTATTTCTGTTTTGTAAATAAATTCCTTTATATAATTTTTTTTAGATTCCACATATAAGTGAAATCTTCTAGAGAAACATCTCACACTGTATGTCAGTGATTTGTGTATCTGTCCTTTAACTAGGTTGTGAGCTCCTTGAGAAAACAATGGAATAACATTCATCATGGTATCCTGAAAACACAACCCAGTGCTTTCTGCATAATGGCTCTCAAGACCTCTGTCAGAGTCAGGCAGTATGATAGGCACCAGACAACAGATGAGTAAAACAAAGTCCTTCTGTCAGGGGACAATAGGAAAGAGAGTTGCTACTGCTAAGTCTCTTCAATCGTGTCCAACTCTGTGTGACCCCAGAGATGGCAGCCCATCAGGCTCCCCCGTCCCTGGGATTCTTCAGGCAAGAACACTGGAGTGGGTTGCCATTTCCTTCTCCAATGCGTGAATGTGAAAAGTTAAAATGAAGTCGCTTAGCTGTGTCACACTCTTTGTGACCCCATGGACTGCAGCCCACCAGACTCCTCCGCCCATGGGATTTTCCAGGCAAGAGTACTGGAGTGGGGTGCCAAAGAAAGTTAATAAACCAATACACACAAGAAGGCACATGAGGCTCTGTAACACAGGTGACGGGAAAACTTAAGTGGGCAAAGATCAAAGGAAACAGGTAAGATTTTCCAGATAAGTTCATAACAAAGAGAAAATGTACAGAGAGAAAAAATAGAAGGCACTCATTCAGGATTTAGAGGTTAAAACATCTGCCTGCAATGCAGGAGACCTGGGTTCGATCCCTGGCTCGGGAAGATCCCCTGGAGAAGGAAATAGCAACCCACTCCAGTATTCTTGCCTGGAGAATCCCATGGACTGAGGAGCCTGGTGGGCTACAGTCCACCAGGTCACAAAGAGTCAAACACAACTGAGCGACTTCACTTCACTTCAGCATAAAGATAAGGCATGGCTAATAATAATATAGAGACCTGACCTCTGCAAAATATAGTGTAAGGTGACAATTAACCTTAACATCTAAATTATATATTGGGACTTCCCTGTTGGTCCAGTAGCTAAGACTCCCCATCGGCTCCCAGTGCAGGGCCCTGGTTTAATCTCTGGTCAGGGAACTAGTTGCACATGATGCAACTAAGTATTCTCACACCACAACTAAAGAACCTGCATGCTGCAATGAAGATCAAAGATCCTACGTGCTGCAACTAAGATCTGGGACAGCCAAAAAAAAAATATTTTTTAAGTATGTATTTATTTTGAGTTAAAAGGTAATTTTTAAAGAAAAATAAATATTCTTAATGGTATTCCCTATTCATTTTTTTTCTCCTCTTGGTTTGAGTATATATATGCCATATGTATAGCATATATATATATATATATATATAGCCCCTACACACATACATTTGGGCTTCCCTGGTAGGTCAGATGGGAAAGAATCCAGCTGCAATGCAGGAGACTCAAATTTAAAAGTACACAGAGACACAAGTTCAATCCCTGGATCAGGAAGATCCCCTAGAGGAATCTGCTCTAGTATTCTTGCCTAGGAAATCCCATAAACAGAGGAGCCTGGGAGACTACAGTCCATGGGGTCATAAAAATTGGACCTGACTGAGTAGACATGCATGCACCTTTCATAGAACCAACTATGAAGACAGAGGGGTATATACTAGCTAAAGCAACTGTCCATCTTAGAAAACTTTGGGAACCATTTTTAAAAATACAAACAATTACCTAAAAGTATTTTTTTGTTTCAAAGTCTTTTTAAAGGCATTATAGATTAACAGTAATTATACCTTTTTAGCTTACTCACTCCTATTCCTATGTAACATTATTTTTCTCTTGTGGTATACCTACAACAAGCATCATATATACAACAAATAATGATATTCAGTTCAGTTCAGTCGCTCAGTCGTGTCCGACTCTTTGCAACCCCATGAATCACAGCATGCCAGGCCTCCTTGTTCATTACCATCTCTTGGAGTTCACTCAGACTCAAGTCCATCGAGTCAGTGATGCCATCCAGCCATCTCATCCTCAGTCATCCCCTTCTCCTCCTGACCCCAATCCCTCCCAGCATCAGAGTCTTTTCCAATAAGTCAACTCTTCCCATGAGGTGGCCAAAGTACTGGAGTTTCAGCTTTAGCATCATTCCTTCCAAAGGTAATGCAAACAAACGATAGAGACAAATTACATCAAATGAAATACTCTTTAAAAAACTGAATTATATACTTCTGTCTCCTTCACTATGCTTCTGAACTGAATGATATGACAAACTCAAATCGATCATTTCCCAACCATTTCAGCCATTTGGTAATAGTAGCCAATTCTTAAGAAATTTGATCACTCTCTGCACCATTCTGTTCAGTTATCAAGATGCACAAATTCGTTTATTTTGACCAGCCTAACAAATCACACACTTTGTGCAACAATCTGATCAACTGGTCAGTAATTAACAGTTTTTAGTCTCAGAACAAAATAAAGTGATAAGCTGTCTCCTCAAGGATAATCTTAGACATATCATCTTTTAAACTTCAGAATATATGTTCCATTTTTTATCAGTTGTCTCTACTCAAGTCCACATCTTCTATGCTCTGCTTCGTGACACTAGGGCTAGAAGTCTGAGAACTACATACATTTCTCAGATTCCCTTAACAGTTGTCTTTTGGTTAGCTTCTGCCCATAGGAGACTGATGGAAGATGAGCAAGATGGAAGGGAGAGCAAAGGAGAGCTGCTGCAATCGTGTCTGACTCTGTGCGACCCCAGCTCACCAGGCTCCCCCGTCCCTGGGATTCTCCAGGCAAGAACACTGGAGTGGGTTGCCATTTCCTTCTCCAATGCATAAAAGTGAAAAGTGAAAGTGAAGTTGCTCAGTCGTGTCTGACTCTTTGTGACCCCATGGACTATAGCCTAGCAGGCTCCTCCATCCATGGGATTTTCCAGGCAAGAGTACTGGAGTCGGGGGCCACTGCCTAGGGCTTTGTTTCCAATTCCTGTCAGTACTCTTCTAACAACAGTGGCTGGCTCCTTCCCTTCCCTTTGGCAGCTGAAGAGCAGCCCCATGACATACCTGGAAGACCAAGACCAGCTTTGCAGAGCTCTCCCAAAGGTCCTAGCCCCCTAAGTAGTGTTTCTCAGTTACCATCCTGGTTCCATGGGGCTACTCCTTGACCTACTTTAGTTCTCATGGCATGGCCTCTTCCCTTTGTTATCCCAGCCACAGGAGTATTAGCTGTTAACACTTTCCACAATTACAAGTAGCAATTTATTGGTTATCTCTTTGTCTACCTGATACTTTCTTAATGTCCCAATACCTATACTAAAGTAGGGCTTGCCCAGTGTCTCAGAGGTAAAGAATTCACCTGCACTGCAGGAGACCTAGCTTCGATCCCTGGGTCAGGGAGATCCCCTGGAGGAGGGTATATCAACCTACTGCAGTATTCTTGCCTGGAGAATTCCATGGACTGAGGAGCTTGGCTGGCTACTGTCCATAGGGTCGCAAAGAGTCAGACATGCCTGATGTGACTGAGCATTCATGTATACTAAAGTTAATCTGTTTTAAATACCTACAATATGTACTATTTCTTGAATGGACTATGATTAACATACTATATAATGTATTTTGAAAGAGCAATTGTTAAATGTATAAAAGTACATAATACACACATTTTTTTTCTAATTTATATTTGCCCTAAGACATGTAGTTTTGGAAAAATTACATAACCTCTAAGTCTTCACATGCATGCATGCTAAGTTGTTTCGGTTGTGTCCAACTCTTTGTGACGCTATGAACTGTAGCCCTCCAGGTTCCTCTTTCCATGGGATTCTCCAAGCAAGAATACTGGAGAGGATTTCCATGCTCTCCTCCAGGGGATCTTTCTAACCTAGGGATCAAACCTGGGTCTCATGTTTCCTGTGTTGGCAGGCGGGTTCTTTACCACTAGCACCACCTGGGAAACCTCTATTCACTCATATAAACTAAATTCAATAGCAATATCTATTTAACAAGTTATTATTATTGTTGTTTTAGGTGAGGTTAAAAGAAAGTAAAAAAAGTGAAGTCGCTCAGTCGTGTCCAACTCTTTGTGACCTACCAGGAGACTGTAGGTAGACTGTAGCCTACCAGGCTCCTCTGTCCATGGGATTTTCCAGGCAATAGTACTGGAGTGGATTGCCATTTCCTTCTCCAGGGGATCTTCCCAACCCAGGGATCGAACTCAGGTCTCCCACAGTATAGACAGACGCTATACCGTCTAAGCCACCAGGGAAGTATGCACGTTAATGGTTCAACACAGTTTCTGGCATGTGAAAAGCATTCAACAGATGTTTACAATATTATTATTATTATTCAATTCAGTTCAGTTCAGTTGCTCAGTCATGTACGACATTTTCGACCCCATGAATTGCAGCACGCCAGGCCTCCCTGTCCATCACCAACTCCCAGAGTTCACTCAAACTCACCTCCATCGAGCCAGTGATGCCATCCAGCCATTTCATTATTACTATCCACCAAATGCAACATTCTAGTTGCAGTGCATCCAGTGTTGCCAGATGATTGTGAATATTTTCAAAACATATGTAGGAAAAAAATAAAATCAATTTCTAATAAACCATAAGTCTAAATTATAATATATAAAGACAAAGCCGTGATGCTTACACAAAGCATCACAGAAACAGAATAGTCTACATTAATTCTTTTATATTTTAAGATCAACATGAAACCTTTCTTCAAAAAAACTTAAATATCTCTAGTTTCTTAATTACTAAATTTTACCTAAGAAAATTAAATTCACATTTTTATATTATTTCAATATAAAATATAAGGTATAAAACTTTTTATACAAGCAAAATGGTGTGTCTTGATAATGGCAACCCACTCAAGTATTGTCTGGAGAATTACATGGGCAGAGAAGCCTGGAGTGCTACAGTTCATAGAGTCCCACAGAGTAGGACTCAACTAAGCAATTAACATTACACACATAAACACACACATATTTTGACACAAACCATATAAAAGCATTTTTGAACCCTAAGAATACCAAAATATCACAGATATAACCGTATACAATGTAAGGAGCAAATAATTTTCAAGAGCAGGATAAAAATAAATGCCATAAGTTCAGATGAATATTCATTAAATTCTTACATATATCATAACAAGCAAAAGAGCATAATCTGAATCATCATTCCCTAATCACTTCCATTTGAGCTAACTTCTTTTAAAGATAGAATTCTTTTGAAATTTGTGGCTATACAGAGCATTTTCTCATGGAACTTTAGTTTCAAAATATTGTTTCCCTAACCTATACAGGTCACTAAGGAATAAAATAACTGCTTTCAACAAAACCCAACATAATAACTTCCACTCTCCAGAATGCTAGAGTTCAAAAATATTACCATAAATATTATAACTCAAGGGTGTTACTTTAATGAACTTAATTATGGAAAATACCAAATGCAATAATGTGCTAACAAAACAGCAATTTGAAACAGATGGGCAATTATAACAGCTTACTACAGATGGCATAGCAGTACAATATATTTGTCAAGTTTGGTTCTGATCAGAAAAGTAAATTGAAGACACTTTTCTACTGGTACAATAATAACATGAATATGTTGAAGACAGAAATCCACTTTTACAAATAATTTTGGAAAATGATGAATTGTGCTTACTCTGAATGAAAAACACTGATTTTTAAAAAAAAAACCATTATAAAAAATACAGAATAAATAAAAACGAAGCTATTGGATTGGCAAAAAATTCTTTCCAGTCTTTCTGTGTCATCTTCCGGAAAAACTTGAATGAACTTTTTGGCCAGCCAAATATTTAATCTTTAAATTCAATCTATTTGCCAAAATAAGGTGTAAAACTCGAAACTAAGTATTCCATGTTGAAATCAGGACCTCTTCATAGTAAAAGAACCCAAATGTGAGGGCTATAAAAATGGATAAGACATTAACTCCAGAGAATTAGGTCAGTTAAGGAAGAGCACAGAATTCTGAATAGCCAGTACAGACAAGACATCATTTACTTCTCTAGAAAAATAAAGACTGGTGACAATATAAAGGAAAGTAAAATTCTTTCCAGTCTTTCTGTGTCATCTTCCGGAAAAACTTGAATGAACTTTTTGGCCAGCCAAATATTTAATCTTTAAATTCAATCTATTTGCCAAAATAAGGTGTAAAACTCGAAACTAAGTATTCCATGTTGAAATCAGGACCTCTTCATAGTAAAAGAACCCAAATGTGAGGGCTATAAAAATGGATAAGACATTAACTCCAGAGAATTAGGTCAGTTAAGGAAGAGCACAGAATTCTGAATAGCCAGGACAGACAAGACATCATTTACTTCTCTAGAAAAATAAAGACTGGTGACAATATAAAGGAAAGTAAGAAGAAAGAAACCATACCTCCCAGTTATAACCTTTGTACTTCCCAATATTCCTTGCCTTGAGGCATAGGGATAAAACTGTGAGTGACCAGGAAGGCAAGACTGAGACGAAAGAAGATTATGTAGTGGGACGTAATGGTTTTAAGAATCATATAATTTATACTAGTGACTTAACAAATGTTTTAAATCATGATTTTTTTGGAGGGGGAGGGTAATGTTCACCCTGCCTCCAGTAATTTTCAAACTTACATTGAAAGAGTTTTCAAAACAAACACATGTCTTTGAAGCTGCCTTACCCCCAAGAGAACTTTTGATGCAGTTGCTCTGGGGTACAGCCCTAGGTTCAGTTCAGTCACTTAGTCGTGTCTGACTCTTAGCAACCCCATGAATCGAAGCACGCCAGGCCTCCCTGTCCATCACCATCTCCGGGAGTTCACTCAGATTCACATCCAAGTCTGTGATGCCTTCCATCCATCTAATCCTCTGTCGTCACTCTGGAAAAGACCGTGATGCTTGGAAAGATTGAAGGCAGGAAGAGAAGGGGTCACCAGAGGATGAAGTGGTTGGATGGCATCACCAACTCAATGGAAATGAGTTTGAACAAACTCCGGGAGACAGTGAAGGACAGGGAGGCAAAGAGTGACACAGGACTTAATGACTTAACAACAAGAAAATCCCTGCAGATGATGCAAATGTGCTACACCATTTGAGAGTCAAGCCACCACTTTAACCCTCTATGACTCTCTCCCTAATATTAACTTGCCTTAAACCCAAGGTTATTTAATATTTATAAGTATGTCTAAAGCATTTTCAATGAACTAAAGGTCACATGTCATGATCCCTTCATGATTTGCAGCGGGAAAATTTTTCAACAGTCTAAATACTTTTCAACCAATAATAATCTGGTTAAATGTTACAGGAAACTATGTAATGGAAGGTTATGCTGTTAATTAAAATTATGATATTATATCTTTTATTATTTTACTTTTTAAATTGAATTCTATCAAATGCATGCACATTGTTTAAAACACCAAATAACACTGAAAGACATAATAAAGTATTTTCTAATAAAAACCTTCTACTCTCCCTGTTTCCCAGAGTAACTGCTTTGAAATTGGTTTTACTGCTGATACTGAACACCAAATTTCTAAATGATATACTCATACTTCTATATCTTAATTCATCAAATTGAACATCATATACTAACTTCCACTGTATATAAGAACACAGCTCTCACTACTTCTGAATAGGAAGTATTCAGAAGTATGCAGCCAAGTTCAGCATTATGTTGGTTACGTATCCAACATTTAGCCTTGCTCTAAGACTCCAAGCCCATCGTGATGGTCCTTTCTCCTTGACAGTAATAGGGTTTTAGGTGCAGGCATATAAGGCATATAAGTCATGGAGACTGATGCAAAGGTTTCTGTGACTGGGAAAGTTTTCCTAGATCCTAAGAAAGAGGTTTCCGCAGAAATGATCCTCTTTCTGTTTCTGGACTGTTTTGTACCATGATAGACAATGTTTATGCTTACTTTTCTATGCAATAGTTAATTTTCATGGAATTTAAAAGTGTCACATTTTTCATTTGCTTACTTTACTTTGTTATCTATAGCTTTTTCTTCTTACACCATACATGAGTCATTCATGATAATTTTTCACATGATAGAACACATCTGGTGTGATCATATAATTTAATATCCTACCCTGGACACTTTTAAGGGTGAAAGTATGTGTTATCAATGATTATACCAGAACAACAGTATAAATCAGGGTTGTACCTGAAAAACCAAGACAGTCTCCATAAATACACCTAATAATCTATCAAGGTGTTTTTAATTAAGGAGCTCCCTCTGTGTTCCCCTTTCTCCAGCCACAAACTAAACCAGCTGCTTTCTAGGAAAGCAAGCCATGGTTCTGAAATGTCCCGTCACAGACTTCCTGGGAATTCCCTTTGTCTTACTCCTTCTTGTTTCGGATATTCTGTGTATGGCTCTTGTGTTTTTCTCTTTATTTAGGTAGAGAATATATTCCAGTAGATTCTGCTTTCTGAGAGAAGTACAATGTTCTGTGGGAACACATCATTAAGTAGCTTCCTGAAAAATTAATTTTTGAAATAAAGTATGAAAATTTCTTTATGGGAGGTGGGAGGGGGCTTCGGCATTGGGAGATCGTGTACACCTGTGGCTGATTCATGATGATGTATGGCAAAACCAATACAGTACTGTAACGTAGAATAAAGTATTAAAATAAATAAATAAAAGGATCATTAAAAAATAGAATTTTAAAAGCTTTAATATATTACTTAAGAGCTTCCAATCTTCCTGTCCAGAAATCCAAAGCAGTTTTATTCTCAGTTCTCAGTTTATAAAAGTTTTTTCATTCTGTTTCTCTGAAAAAACACATCAGGAAATTCTCTTTCTTTCTGATGTTATACATTTCATTACCTATATTTTGGAGTGGGCTTCCCTGATGGCTCAGATAATAAAGAATCTGCCTGCAATGTGGGAGACCTGGGCTTGATCCCTGGGTTGGGAAAATTCCCTGGAGGAGGGTATGGCAACCCATTCCAGTTTTCATGCCTGGAGAATCCCATGGACAGAGGAGCTTTTGGAGTAGATTTGTTTCATTAGCTTGGTGAGTCAGAACTTGACAGGACTTTTCAATCTAGTTACTGATATAATTCAATTCTGGGAAATTTCTTATAACACTATTTTAGCACTTCTTTTCTGAGTTCTGCATTTTTGAAATTATGTGTCAAGTGTTAGACCACTAAAGTTGAATTTTTTAATGGTTTTATGTTTTCTTTTAATTCTTTCTTTAAATTTTTTTTGTTACCTTTGTGTGTTTTATTGGATTCTGAGCATTTGTCAAATTTATCTTCTAAAATTTTATTTGATCTTTTTGTTTTTTTTTTTCCAGTTTTAGTGAGAAATAATCAATATATATAACCGTATAAGTTTAAGGGATACAGCATGATGATTTGCTTATTGTGAAATGATTACCACAATAGAATCAGCTAATATCTATGCCACATTAGTTATCCCTTATCTTTTTGATAATGGTCATTCTAACTAGAGTGAGGTGATAGCTCACTGTGGTTTGGTTTTAATTTGTATTTACCTAATAAGCAGTGGTGCTGAGCATCTTTTCATCTAGCAACTGGCCTTAATTTGTGTGTTTTATTGGATTCTGGGCATTTGTCAAATTTATCTTCTAAAATTTTATTTGATCTTTTTGGTTTTTTTTTCCAGTTTTAGTGAGAAATAATCAATATATATAACCGTATAAGTTTAAGGGATACAGCATGATGATTTGCTTATTGTGAAATGATTACCACAATAGAATCAGCTAATATCTATGCCACATTAGTTATCCCTTATCTTTTTGATAATGGTCATTCTAACTAGAGTGAGGTGATAGCTCACTGTGGTTTGGTTTTAATTTGTATTTACCTAATAAGCAGTGGTGCTGAGCATCTTTTCATCTAGCAACTGGCCTTTTGAATATCTTCTTTGGAAAAATGTCTATTCAGGTCCTTGCCCACTTTTTAAATTGGATTATTTGTTGTTTTTGGTGCTATTGAGTTCTATAAGGTTTTTTTATATTTTGAGTATTACCCCCTTATCAGAAATAAAGTTTGCAAATATTTTTTTTTCCCCTTCTGTACATGGTCTTTTCACTTTGTTGATGGTTTCTTTTGCTGTACAGAAGCTTTTTGGTCTGATATAGTCCCACCGACTTACTTTGTTGCCTGTGTCACATCTTAATATTCATTACCAAGATTCATATCAAGGAGTTTTTTCCTTATCTTTTCTTCTAGAAGTTTTATGGTTTGGGGTCTTAAGTCTTCAATCCATGATGAGTTAATTTTTGTGAGTGGCATAAGTTCAGTGTAGGTCAGTCACTCAGTTGTGTCTGATTCTTTGCAACCCCATGAACCGCAGCATGCCAGGCCTCCTTGTCCATTACCAACTCCCAGAGTTCACCCAAATCCATGTCCACTGAGTCACTGATGCCATCCA
>SJYC01140074.1:0-18387 GCA_006408675.1 Madoqua kirkii | reverse complement strand
TGGGGGGGGGGGGGGTGGGGTGGGAGGGGTGATTTCCTGTTGGCTCAGATGGTAAAAAATCTGCCTGCAATTCAGGAGATCTGGATTCGATCCCTGGGTCAGGAAGATGCCCTGGAGAAGGGAATGGCTATCCACTTCAGTATTCCTGTCTAGAGAATCCCTTGGACAGAGAAGCCTGGTAGGCTACAGCCCAAAGTGTCACAAAGAGCAGGACATGACTTAGCGACTAACACTTCATAACTATTCACACCTCAAATACTTTGATCAGCCTGTGCGACTGCAGGAGTTTTCTAGGTGAGTATCACTTCTAGATTCATCTTCCCATGACTGCTTTCAGATTACTTTCAGTTTTCAAGAACTAACACTGTTTTTGTGTGGCCTGTCATAAGAAATCAAACTTCTGCCATATAGCCTTAAAGCCCCTTTAATGTCCGGCTGTCCTTTACAGCCATCCTTATTCCTTAAGATGAACCATTCTTCTCAGATACTTTAATACTCCCTGTCATGTCACAATCATTCTCCCCCAAGCCTCTGATTATGCTAATCTCATTAGCTAAACTCATCTTCTCTTCCATTTCCAAATACCACTCATCCATTACAAACGAATGTTCCAATTTTGTCCTGTATTGATGTGCAACTCATACTGATCCTTCCTGCCCTGCATTCTTACAGCATCCAAGTGGATTCAATTATATAACAATTTATTACTTATTTGTTTTGCCATCTCTCCATTTAGGGCATAGGTGCTCTGAGAGGAGAGACACATCTCAGAGTCACTTTCCTCTCTGATACCTCCCTTAGAAACCTTGTCCTCACAGTGCCAAGCATAACAGGCACCAACAACAAATATTAGATTTTCCTTTGTAAACAGAGAACTTTGATGCCCTAAACAGTTAACCCTAGGATTAAAAACAAACAGAATTGCTCTGTGATTAAACTTGTCTGTCTCATTTCTCTATAGCTATCATGAAAATGTTATGTTTCTAATTCAACATTTAAGTCCATTCTGCTGCTAGATAAAGGTCATCTTCAGATGGTCATGTGATACTGGGGAGCCAGGAACTGGAAATTGCACATGTTTACAACCATTTCCTGGCATGCAACTCCTGCACAGGGGAGACCCAGTATTCTTGCACACAAACAGATCGTCAGCAGTCTGCCATGGGGACGCCAGTAACCATCTCCTAAATATATCTGAACTCCTGAATCCTAAGTAGCCAGCTCAGCCTTACATCAAACTAATAAGAAAAACACCAGTTCGTCATGTCTTCACTGAACTGATGTCAGTTGTCACTATTTTCTGAAGGAGTGATGAAAACTTTCCAACTGAGTGGCTTCTCACGCTGCCATTTCTTTTTCTTTTCTTGGATGAAAAATATCAGAGAACATAAAACTTACTAAAAATTAGATACAGACACCTGACATTGTGAAGCAGAGTTAGACCAATGACCCTGCAGAAAAACAGGATACGATACTGATTCATTTCGGTAGAAAGCACAGAAACGGGAAGTCAGATCAGGAAGAGCTCAGGAAAGTGAACAACCGCTGATTTACAGTGATAAGTGTTTCAAACCCAAATTGAATAAACTAAAGCAACCATCTGTTTTATAAACTGAAATGATTAATTTTTAGTAAATCTTCTGATGGGGCACTATTTTTGGCAGAGCATTAATTTATAAGAAACAGAACAAACGGGCAATCCAGCACATTTCATAAAGGATAACTACATTTCCCAGTTATCCATCTGGGTCCTCTTCATTTCAGCGGTTTAATTAAAACTCAATGGTATTATCAATCTGTTACATTTTTCATGTTGATGGTTATTACATTTACAGTACAGCAGGAGTACAAATTAAAGTGAGAAGATGATAAATCTCACCTTCAAATTTCATTTCTGTTTCTCTAGTAACTAATACTCTGATAATATTTTTTAGCTCACTCATGTTTATAGAACAATTTCCATGATTTTTTATAATTAAAATAAAGGGGAAAAAAAGAGAAGTGTGATTTTTTCCACAGCTTTTTTCCTTTTTGTATGCATTATGTTTTATGACTCTTCCATCAACACACTTTGTAGATTTATTTGAGTTGGGCTCCTCAAAATCTGCAATAAACTTATTTTATGACTTTCTTTTTAAAAATATTTGCTGTTGTTGTTTTTTACCCCCCGAATGGATCTTTTAATATTAGACTTCATCAAAATGAAATAAGATGCATACCACTCAATTATGAATTCTGGGGCTATACATCTATAGGTAAAATATAGTTATATTCTCTTTAAATCACTGACTTAAATAAATGATTACCTTTCCAAATCAGGAATCTCTCTTCAAACCTAGACCATTAAATATATAATCTTTGAGTTATACTAGGGATATAATCATATACTGCTATTAACATATGATTGTAAATTGATTTAAGATAATGTCAAAAGTAGAATGCAGTGAATTATACTGGAAAAAGAAAAAAAACAATGCTATACAAATGTTCTCAAAATTCTAAAAGCTATATGACTATATACAAAGTTGTAAAAAATCAGATTGAGGCTGACTTTTAGAAGAAAAAATATATATGTATACAAAATGCCTCTCTTTCTCCCACCTCCCTCCCTCCTGATCTTCAGTGCTGGACAGGATGCAAATGAAAAGAATCGGTATAATCCAGTGTGGCCTGACAGACTATCAAAAGGACTTTAACTTAACCACACCTTGAGAAACAACTATTTCAAAATAACTGTTGTCAAAAATTGATCTGGAAAATCTCCACTTCAAGTCAACCCTTGTCAGAAGGCAACACTCACTGTTCAGAAATGCTAATTAAAAGCCCTGCAGTTTGACAGTCTTAAGCCCTTTGAGACTTACACAGATAGAGGTGGCTTTATCTGTTCTGTACTTTGAACAAGTGCTCTATCCCTGAAGCCAATCATTTAGTGGAGATCCCATACCATTATATAAATGTCAAAAGATGTTTGGTCTAGTACAGCAGCAGTAGGAGAAAATCCACTTGTTAGCATTCCAGAAGTCAATTTGCCTGAAACTCAAACCATGTCTTAGGCAACATAACAATGAAAAGACAATTTCCCCTGGAAATTGGCATGCCTGAATGTCCTACTACAGTAAGCCTGTTCTCACCAAGTGTGCATGTGTGCAAGGTAGGTGGTGAGGGCAAAGTTCATATAGCAGGTAATAAAAGATTTAGCTGGTAGGAAAAGATTAAAATGAGTTAACTATGTAGTAATAGAAAAAAAGTGAAGTAGCTCAGTCATGTCTAACTCGACCCTATGGACTGCAGCACGCCAGGCTTCCTTGTCCATCACCAACTTCCAGAGTTTATTCAGACTCATGTCCATTGAGTTGGTGCTGCCAATCAACCATCTCATCCATTATAGCAGGTAATAAAAGATTTAGCTGGTAGGAAAAGATTAAAATGAGTTAACTATGTAGTAATAGAAAAAAAGTGAAGTAGCTCAGTCATGTCTAACTCGACCCTATGGACTGCAGCACGCCAGGCTTCCTTGTCCATCACCAACTTCCAGAGTTTATTCAGACTCATGTCCATTGAGTTGGTGCTGCCAATCAACCATCTCATCCACTGTTGTCCCCTTCTCCTCCTGCTCTCAATCTTTCCCAGCATCAGGGTCTTTTCAAATGAGTCACCTCTTCGCATCAGGTGGCCAATGTATTGGAGTTTCAGCTTCAACATCAGTCCTTCCAATGAACACTCAGGACTAATGTCCTTTAGGAAGGACTGGTTGGATCTTCTTGCAGTCTAAGGGACTCTCAAGAGTCTTCTCCAACAGCATGGTTCAAAAGCATCAATTCTTCGACTCTTCCATCCATAGAATTTTCCAGGCAAAAGTACCAGAGTGGGTTGCCATTTCCTTCTCCAGGGGATCTTCCTGACCCAGGGATCAAACCCAGTCTCCCGTATTGCAGGCAGACACTTTACCATCTGAGCCACCAGGGACGCCCCTGGTATAGTGATAAGAAATTAGAGGACGTGGTGATAAGAAAGTCAGAAATTGGAATGAAGGAGAAAAGCAGGAGAGAATGAAGAAGAAGGGGGTAAATGAGAGAAGAAACAGAGGGAGAGAGGGAGGGTTAAAAAAACAACAAAGAAGAGAATTTTATTTTTCGGGAAAGAAAAGGACTTGCATACTGCACAAATGTGATGGAAGACAGACCATAAAGCTGAGGCAGAAGATATAATCTAAGGAGTATAATATTGTACATAGTGGTATACAAAAGAATTCAAGTTTTACACTAAAACTGGTAGAGAATTTCTAAAGGAAAGTTTTAGAAGCAGGTGTGCATTTTATAAAGATAACTTTGAACCAAAGTGGAAAGGCTAGCTTAAAGCTCAACATTCAAAAAATGAAGATCATGGCATCCAATCCCATCACTTCATGGCAAAAAGATGGGGAAACAATGGAAACAGTGAGAGACTTTATTTCCTTGGGCTCCAAAATCACTGCAGTTGTTGACTGCAGCCATGAAATTAAAAGATGCTTGCTCCTTGGAAGAAAAGTTATGACAAGCCTAGACAGCATAATGAAAACCAGAGACATTACTTTGCTGACAAATGTCAATATAGTCAAACCTATGGTTTTTCTAGTAGACATGTATGGATGTGAGAGTTGGACCATAAAGAAGGTTGAACGCCAAAGAACTGATGCTTTTGAATTGTGGTCTTGAAGAAGATTCCTGGGAGTCCCTTGGACTCCAAGATCAAACTAGTCAATTAAAGGAAATCGACCCTGAATGCTCACTGAAGGACTGATGCTAAAGCTAAAGCTCCAATACTTTGGTGACCTGATGAGAAGAGTGGACTCATTGGAAAAGACCCTGATGCTGAGAAAGATTGAAGGCAGGAGGAGAAAAGGTCAACAGAGAATGAGAAGGTTGGATGGCAACACCAACTCAGTAAACATGGGTTTGAGAAGCTCTAGGAGATGGTGATGGACAGGGGAGCCTGGCGTGCTGAAGTCCATGGGGTGGCAAAGAGTTGGACACAACTGAGCAACTGAACTGATAGGACATATTAAGAATAAAGTATTTAGAAACATAAACCCCTAAAAAGGGGGTCTCATCCCTAAACAAGGAGGTGTAAAACATGCACACTAACTATGAAACATTGTTCAAAGAATTCAAAAAAAAGAAAAAGAGAAATGAAGTCGCTCAGTCGTGTCCAACTCTTTGCGACCCTGTGGACACCAGACAGCTCCGTCCAGGGGATTTTCTAGGCAAGAGTACTGGAGTGGGTTGCCGATTCCTTCTCCAGGGAACTTCCCAACCCAGCGATCGAAACCAGGTCTCCCACATTGTAGACAGACACTTTCCGTCTGAGTCATCACTATGATCTTAGCCAAAAGGCCAAAAAGCGATGGTACAAATAAATCAAAGATATCCCATACACATGAATTGGAAGACTTAATGTTGTTAAAATGTCCATACCATCCAAAGCGATCTACAGATTCAATGCATCCCTATGAAAATCTTAATGACTTTTTTTATATAAATATAAAAAAGTCCTAAAGTCCATAGAGTCTCAAGGGACCTGAAATAGAAAAAAACAATCTTGAAAAACAACAAAGCTGAAGACATAGTACAAAAAGCAGCAGTAATCAAGACAATATGAACCTGCCATAGAGACAGATCTATAGATCAATGGAACAGAATAGAGAACCTAGAAACAACCTCTTGCATATCTATTCAGATGATTTTCCACAAGCCAAGACTCTGGAATGGGGAAAGGAATGTCTCTTCAAAAAACAGTGTTGGGAAAGCTGGATAACACATGCAAAAATAAAGTTGTACCCTTACCTTAAACCATATACTAAACATAATTAAAAATTGAAGGCCTAAATGTAAGCACTAAAATTATAAAACTCCTAAGAAGAAAACACAGAAGGAAAGTCTCAGAACATTAGGTTTGACAATGATTTCTTGGATATGCCATTGAAAGCACAAGCAACAAAAATCAAAAACTGACAAATGGGACTACATCAAAACTTTAAAATTTCTGTGCAACAAAGGAAACAACAGAGTGAAATGACAGAAAAGTTAAAGATCTACAGAAAAGTTAAAGATATTTACAAATTGTATATCTGATAAAAGGTAGTATAAAATGAACTTCTGCAATTGCATGACAAAAAATTTAATTTAGAAAATGGGGGAAATATTTGAATAGATAATTCTAAAAAATTATATATAAATTACCAACAAGCATATGAAAAGATGCTCAACACACTAATCATAAGAGAAATTCAAACCCAAACTATACTGGTATCTCAGTGTAGTATAAGAACAAAAAATAAAAAATATTGGCTAGGATGTGGAGAAAATGTAACCTTTGTGTACTGTTGATGGGAATGTTAAGCAAAGCAGCCATCATGGAAAAGAGTATGAGAGTTCCTCAAAAAATTAAAAAAAAAAAAAGATTTACTATATGATACAGTAATCCCACTCCTTGATATACATCCAAAGGAACTCAAAGCAGGAACTTGAACAGATACCTGGATCAGTTCAGTTCAGTCACTCAGTTGTGTCCAACTCTTTGCAAGCCCGTGGACTATAGCACACAGGGGTTCCCTGTCCATCACCAACTCCCAGAGTTTACTCAAACTCATGTCCTTCGAGTCAATGAGGCCATTCAACCATCTCACCCTCTGTCATATCTGCCTCCTCACACCTTCAATCGTTCCGAGCATCAAGGTCTTTTCCAATGAGTCAGTTCTTCACATCAGGTGGTCAAAATATCAGAGTTTCAGCTTCAGCATCAGTCCTTCCAATGAATATTCAGGATTGATTTCCTTTAGCATTGGGTGTTGGATCTCCTTGCAATCCAAGGGACTCTCAAGAATCTTCTCCAATACCACAGTTCAAAAACATCAATTCTTCAGCTCGCAGCTTTCTTTATAGTCCAAGTCTCACATCCATACATGACCACTGGAAAAACCATAGCTTTGACTAGACGGATCTTTGTTGGCAAA
Organism: Madoqua kirkii; assembly: GCA_006408675.1. Lineage (NCBI taxonomy): Eukaryota > Metazoa > Chordata > Mammalia > Artiodactyla > Bovidae > Madoqua > Madoqua kirkii. The sequence goes on along the minus strand of SJYC01140074.1, from coordinate 11,396 downwards.
GTAATGTCTCTGCTTTTTAACATGCTATCTAGATTGGTCATTGCTTTTCTTCCAAGGAGAAAACATCTTTTAATTTCATGGCTTCAGTCACCATTTTCAGTGATTTTGGAGTCCAAAAAAATAGTCTGTCACTGTTTCCATTGTTTCTCCATCTATTTGCCATGAAGTGATGGGACCAAATGCCATGATCTTAGTTTTCTGAATGTTGAGTTTTAAGCCAACTTTTTCACTCTTCTCTTTCACTTTCAACAAGAGGCTCTTTAGTTCTTCTACACTTTCTGTCATAAGGGAGATGTCATCTATGTAGCTGAGGTTATTGATATTTCTCCTGGCAATCTTGATTCCAGCTTTTGCTTCATCCAGCCTGGCATTTCCTATGATGCATTCTGCATATAAGTTAAATAAGCAAAGTGACAATATACAGCCTTGATGTATTCCTTTTCCAATCTGCAACCAGTCTGTTGCTCCTTGTCCAGTTCTAACTGCTGCTTCTTGACCTGCATACAGATTTCTAAGGAGCCAGGTAAGGTGGTCTGGTATTCCTATCTCTTTCAGAATTATCCAGTTTGTTGTGATGCACAGAGTCAAAGGCTTTGGCATAGTCAATAAAGCAGAAGTAGATGTTTTCCTGGAACTCTCTTGCTTCTTCAGTGATCCAACAGATGTTAGCAATTTGATTTCTGGCTCTTCTGCCTTTTCTAAAACCCACTTGAACATCTGGAAGTTCACAGTTCACATGCTGTTGAAGCCTGGCCTGGAGAATTTTGAGCATTACTTTACTAGCGTGTGATGAGTGCAACTGTGCAGTAGTTTGAGCATTCTTTGGCATTGCTTCTCTTTGGGATTGGAATGAAAACTGACCTTTTCCAGTCTTGTGGCCACTGCTGAGTTTCCCAGATTTGCTAGCATATTGAGTGCAGCACTTTCACAGCATCATCTTTCAGGATTTGAAATAGCTCAACTAGAATTCCATCACCTCCACTAGCTTTGTTCATAGTGATGCTTCTTAAAGCCTACTTGACTTCACATCCCAGGATGTCTGGCTCTAGGTGAGTGATCACTCCATGGTGATTATCTGGGTCATGAAGATCTTTTTTGTATATTTCTTCTGTGCATTCTTGCCACCTCTTCTTAATATCTTCTGCTTCTGTTAGGTCCATACAATTTCTGTCCTTTATTGTGCCCATCTTTGCATGAAATTTTCCCTTGGTATCTCTAATTTTCTTGAAGAGATCTCTGGTCTTTCCCATTCTATTGTTTTCCTCTATTTCTTTGCATTGACCACTGAGGAAGGCTTCTTATATCTCCTTGCTATTCTTTGGGACTCTGCATTCAAATGAGTATATCTTTCCTTTTCTCCTTTGTCTTTACTTTCTCTCCTTTTCTCGGATATTTTTAAGGCCTTCTCATACAACCATTTTGCCTGTTTGCATTTCTTTTTCTTGGGGATGGCTGGATCACTGCCTCCTGTACAATGTCACATACCTCTGTCCATAGTTCTTCAGGTACTCTATCAGATCTAATCCCTTGAATATATTTCTCACTTCCACTGTATAATCATAATGGGTTTGATTTAGGTCATACCTCAATGGTCTAGTGGTTTCTCCTACTTTCTTCAACTTAAGTCTGAATTTAGCAAAACTGAGCTACAGTCAGCTCCCAGTCTTGTTTTTTGCTGACTGTATAGAGCTTTTCCATCTTTGGCTGCAAAGAATATAATCAATCTGATTTTGGTATTGACTATCTGGTGATGTCTATGTGTAGAATTTTCTCTTGTTTTGTTGGAAGAGGGTATTTGCTATGACCAATGCATTCTCTTGGCAAAACTCTGTTTGCCTTTGATCTGCTTTTTTTTGTACTCCAAGGCCAAATTTGCCTGATACTCCAGATATCTCTTGACTTCTTATATTTGCATTCCAGTCCCCTATAATGAAAAGGATACATATTTTTTGATATTAGTTCTAGAAGGTCTTGTAGGTCTTCATAGAACCATTCAACTTCAGATCCTTCAGCATTACTGGTCAGGGCATGGATTGGGATTACTGCAATACTGTATGGTTTGTCTTGGAAATGAACAGAGATCATTGTGTCATTTTTGAGATTGCATATCCATGGAATACCTGCATATCCATGTTTATCATAGCTTTATTCACAACAGTCAAGAGTTGAAAGCAACCCAAATATCCATCAATAGATGAAAGGATAAAGAATATGTGCTATATAAATATAATAGAGTATTATACAGCCTTATATAAGAAGGAAATCTTGTCATATGCTATAACATGGATAAATTTTGCAGACATTTTACTAAGCAAAATAAGCCAGTCACAAAAATAAATACTGTGTGATTTCACTTATACAAAATAACTAAAGTAGTGAAAATCATACAAACAGAGGTAGGTTGCCAGGGGTTGAGAGGAAGAGGTTGAGGGATTACTGTTTAATGGGTAAAGAACTTCAGTGTTACAAATGAAAAAGATCTGGAGATCTGTTGCACAGCAATGTGGATATATGCAACTATACTGAACTACACAGTTTAAACTGGTTAAAATGTTAAATTTTATGGTATGTGCTTTTTACTCCAATAAAAAAATACTGGAAAACAACTACAGGCTCACATGAACATAGAGAGGAAGGGCAATTGGGATGAAAGAAGTGTTATAGTGCAGCAATGTTCTCTGATGTGCAAATAAAGGGATTAGAAGTTTGGCTTTGTTATTTACTGCAAAGGCGGGCTATGGCTAGCTTGATAAAAATAGAGACTAGTCATGGAAAAGAACATACTACATAGTTTTACTTTAGAAAAGTATATAATTCTGTCAAGGTTATCTACTTTAAAAGTTAAATGTGGCAAACAACAGTTCATCAATCAAGGATAGCAAACAGAATGTACATCTCATCTCTTTATTTCCAGCTGACTGGAGAAACTGAAAATGGAACATATAGAGATAAGGAAGCCTATTACATTTTTTAAAGTATAATTTCTGGTTGATAGGCTGAAAAGATTATCAACTGGAAATTACATCATGGCCAAATAAGTGATATTCCCCTTCAAAATAATGTAACTTGTTAGATACACTTCCCTTTTCCTTTCCAATACCTTCAGAAAGCTGGAATTCACAAGATTCCTACCTAGAGACACAGAGTATGGGGAGGAGGGAGTAGGAAGGGCATGATCCCAGTAGAATCAGATGGGGGGAAAGGGGGCTAAACTTCTGATATATAACTATATGACACATGATAACACTGTGTGGCATCAGTCCTTCTGGTCTGAGGATGGCTGCAGTAGCCATCTACTCTGAGCTCACACAGTAGACCAGGCAGCCAAGTGGGAATTAAGGAAAAACTGATGCCATGCCAGAATTGTCACATTGGGCTTGATTGCTCAGTTCCATCAGAGATGGGAAGCAGGTTTCTGAGAACCAGGAAGTCAAGCGGTGAAGGAGAAATTTAAAAAATATTGCAGAAAACAAGGTACTACTGTATAGTACAGAGAACTACGTTCAGTGTCTTCTGATAGACCATAAAGGAAAAGAATGCAAAAAAAAAAAATGTATGCATTTATGTGTGTGGGTGTGGTGGTGGGGTTTGTGTGTGTGTGTATAACTGAATCACTTTGCTTTACAGCAGAAATTAACACAGCATTGTAAATCAACTATAGTTCAATTTAAAAAAATGTTACGGACAACACTGGGGCCTTTTATTCCTTTGCTTGTGTATAAAAGCATACCTGAGATTAGGTAATAAAAACTGAAAAGAAACGAATATTATAAAACACAGACACAAACCCAGGCTCCAATTTCTCCAAGGAAGATTTACAACTTGGGAAGCTTCTAAGTAAAATATTCATTCCTGTGCAAAGTGACAGCCAATCGGGAAGATAAGAGATATTTAAGTCCTCATAGTCTAGGGACAAGGTTCAATTTGGTCCAGTGCTCTACTGACTAAAACCACAGCGCTCTGTTTTGTAAATAATGGTTTGCAAAAACAGAGCCTTTATGAATTCTATTATCTAATGATTTTCCATTAACATGCTAATTAATTCCATAATTATGAAACGTGAAAAAATCTTAAACAGCTAGAAAATCAAGGAAATGCCAAATTGAAATCACCATCTAGTCCTTAAGACAGTACTGTCAGGAATTAGTAACATATGAAACAAATCCCAAACATTTTACCTTCTTCATTATCAAACTGTGCTTTCCACCTTCCCTAGCTTAGTACTCTTACCTGGCCTATGTGACCTCACAAGAGAAATAAAATCCAGTTTCTGCTATGTATAAAAGCTATGCACATTAGCAAAGTGAGATGACAGTCAATATGATATTCTTTGTCAGTCTCCAGAATGAAATATTTTGTGAACTTCTATTTGGACACGCCTGCTGCCACAATCATAGATGGAGTCCTCTGAATTAAGATGCTGCTCATTTAGAATAAATCTATTGGGAGGTAAGCATTCTTAGAAGAAAAAAAATGACAGGATAAACAATCATTAACATAACTTGATCTGGGTCATCAGAACGTAGCAAGCCAGGCTCCTAAAAAGCAGAATGCTTAAGGTTAAAATAAATGTAGATAAGAAAAGGAAGGGGAGCCGTGCAAGAGAATTACCTCCTTTGGTCCTGCAGGAGATTAGGGCTAATTACCAGGAAATAATCAAGAATCCACTGTGGCAGAGGGAAGAATATACTCCATGGTCTTACTATTTTAAGCAACTATTTCTTTTATGGTGGTTTTATCTGAGTGCCATCTTCAGTCAAGGGTTTCCAGAGAGGAAAAAGGACTAAAGCTATTGAATTGCCAATTATTTACTAGGCTATCCTAAATCACATGCATTTTTAAGGAATTTATCATTTGGGAAATAGTTTTGCTTTGGGGCTTGGGAAGCACTTCTTTAAAGTCCTTTAAAGGACTTAAAGCTACTTTTTAAAGGAGTTCTAAATAGAGTGTTTAATGAGAAAGACCTGAGGTAAAAATGCCTCCAAAAGGAGAATGTTAAGTCTTGCCAGCACTAAACTCATCACACTCACGCCTCAGGCCTCCAGGTGTTAAAAAGAAGCTGTCTACTTCTATTTGCCCGGCCAGACAAGGACAGTATATATACTAAGAAAGGGAAGAGATCAATTTGAAGACACTAACATTCCTTTGAACTCCATTGGCTGAGACTAGATAATTTCCTTAAGTGGGACAGCCAATTTAATATAGCACTTCTGGAAAATCACTAGAGGCCAGGTTCCCCGTCTTGTCCCAGCCGTTCAAGTTCAGACCTATCACAGGGAAGAAAGAAAAGCCTCGGACACTTTCTATCACTATCCTTCACTACAAGGAGTGCAAGTTATAAATCCTTTAGCAAGGGTCTACAACTCTGAGACCTATTAAATTCAGGGACGGTTTCCCTTGCTACACTGCCCCCTAATGTCTTTACTACACGCATTTAGGAAAACATAAGGACAGGCTCAATGAACAGGTCTTATGCAGACAAAGATAAGAATAGATAGAATGTAATGACTATATTTAGCAAGTAATTCAAACAGAGGAAAGGGGAGATGGATTTAGCTCCTCTTTACTTTTCTATTTCCAACTTGCTGAAAGAGAGTGGAGAAATGTACCTGAAAGAGACCCAGACTTTGATTCTTTTCTAAAATAAGATTATGTGAGTGGGACACAATGTAACAGAAAGGTTACTACAGAAATCAAGTGACTTAGGTCGTGGTGTGACCTTCAACAAGTACATTTTTGTTTCTAGACCCAGAGTTCTTCACATTCAAATTAAAGAGATTATGGGAGAGTAATTTCTTTGCTCTGTTTCATTTTCCAAGTAATCTGTGACTAAATATATTTATAATCAAACTAATTTTACAATTGAAAAAAATTTTTTTCAGAGTCCATAAAAATGAATGGCGTATAGATTCGAGTTTCTGCAGACTACAACTGGTAACACTGCTTTGAAATTACAATTAGTGTTCCAGAAATTTCTTCTACCCAAACCTAAACCACTGTATTTCAGTGAGAGGATGTTAAGCTTTTGGATATTGTACTTGAGACTTTATGCCAAAGTAAAGAAATCGCTTAAGGCACATTTGAATTTTCATGACTCTAATATGTCAGTTCACAAGATGGACTATTTCCTTTGGAAAACAAAGAGTCCTCCAGGGTGAGAACAGACGCAGGACCAACTTTTACATATGGCTCAGGTTAGACAGATGCCGCACCTTAAAAAATTTATGATGTGATCATACTCAGGCCTCATCTGTGGGAACAGACTGAACTGAAACCAAATATGCCCCAATCTGTATAGTAATCACTGTTCAATAGCAGAGACACAGTGGAGAGTCCATTAGGCTAGCCAGAGTCTGGAGGCTCATGCTACTTAAGTACTGAGCAGATGCTTAATTCTGGTTAAAATGCCTAGTTCTACCCTACTCCCAGCTGAGAGCTCAATAAATGGAAGCCGACTCACTGACTCAATTAGACAAGAGCTGGCTTTGGGAAGCCATAGACAAAACCAGACATCCATTAGCCTTTGTCATTCCCACATGAAAGAACCCAATAACATATGCTGTCTCCATCAGCTAAAGAATATCTAAAAACACTGTAGCAGCAAATATATGTCCATTTGCTAAGAAGAACTAGAAGAATAGGAAGAAAGTGGGGAATGATAATACTACCATCCTACAGAGTTCATGTAAATTCAAAAGTTCTGCTCCAAAGTTTGAGAATGGGTACTTTCATCATCTGGAAAAGGTCAAAGTATATTTGAAATATTCCTCATGCAACTAATTGATAGTTTATCCAAATTGCTTCTTGTATGAGATTGCTATTACCAGCCTCAATCTTGAGTGCTATTTTTCTAGCTATTTCTACAAAATTTATTTTGAGAACCTCACAATAATGCTGACTATAACAGGCTGGGTAACACTAATTATCCATTTAATTAGGGGCCCTGAGTTCTAATTCAAAGAAGTGCAATGCCATCACTGGAGAATGAAACCACTGATTCATGGCCACCAGGATCAGAATTCAGGTCCTTTCCCACAATAAAGTACTAAATGCTATTGGCCATCTGCTTCCCTACTACGAGTGTGCAGCATGGCTAAATACTGTGGCCAGATGCAGCTCCAACATGGCTGAACTACCTGGATCAAAAAGGAGGCAAGGAGAGGAGAGAGACTCAAGAAAAACCACATTTGCTGGAAGCTGCTCTTCATGTCAAGTGAGAAGCAAAGGGGACAAAACATTTTATATATCCCTGGCTTGGACTACTATAAAAGGCACTATGAGAGGTGAGAAGTGGGTAGGAGTTCCAGAGATCCAAGTTCATAGCTGAGCTCTATTGCTCATGAGCTCTGTGACTTGGAGCAAATTTCTGAACTTCTTGATGCCTGGCTCTCCTCAGCTACAATACAGGATAACCATGTCTTTTTGACATTGTTTTAAGGAAATGAGAAAACACATCTTAACTAGTCTACCTGGTATGGTAACTCCTCTATAAACAGCACCTTTCTTACTACACTTGCTACTTGTAGCTACCAAATCCTTTCAAGGCCACAAAGTTCAATCTGAACCAATAAACCTGATATCCTCATTGTCCATCATGGGTAGAGGCTAGAACATGCTCTTCCTATCCAATCAAAGACAACCTCAGACAATCAAAACAACCTTACATCTAACAAGCACACTGAAATATGCTTTCTAGCACTTTTCTTTCTGTGGTTAGAAGCAGATTGAAAACTAAAAATCTTGCAGTTTCTGTTCTCCTTCCTCCCTTTAGCAAAATTTAGATCAAAAAGAAAGCAATTAAACAAGTATAGGCAAAGGAAGAATGGCTTTTTGTCTCTGTTTCCCCAGAAGGGAAAGGAATGGTGGGTTACTCCCACAATCATTATTAAATGTGCTTCACGTTCACACACTTGACGCAAACCTACAAACCTGGAAAAGAAGGGTCATGCTGAGCAGAGATGTCTTTTTTTGGGGGGGGGCTATATTTTTAACTGTAGATATTATTATAACCATCTGAAAATATTAGGCACTTATAAGGCATTAGTTTAGGATCCAGGCTTTGAAATCAGAGTGGGTTTGAATCCTTGCTCCACTACTGACTTGCTGTGTGACCTGGGGTTGAGTATCTAACCTTTCTGCACCTCAGTCTCCAGTTTGAAAAAAAATCAAAATACTGATAGTACCAGCCACAAAAGAATATGAAATAGCATGCAAAGCAATTGGAACAGTGCCTTACTGTTAAGAAAAGTAGTAAATGTTCGCAGTTATGCTTGGTTATTATTGAGTGAATCCCATAGGTCTTGAGAGAAATGTGATAAATAAAGATTGGTTGTGCTAAACTCTTGAGAGTCTGAAACAACATTTTATAGTAAAGTCACTGAAAAACTCTCCCATATTCATGGTGCCTATTGCAACACAGGAGAGACAACATCCTATCACCACATTTACTTCTGATAGAGGACATAAAGCAATATATAATAAAATGATCTCTGTCTCCTGACCGAGTGCCCTGATCATTGCTACACTGAAAAACTAACCATTGCACTTTGCTTTGAAAAAGATTGTTTTAAGTCTCGTAACTCATTTTGGAGTAGTTTAACCCCAATATGAATGTTCCCTCCACACTGAAATATCCTAAAAAACACTGGCACCTCACTCTATTGCATGGAGGTGGTTTCGCTCCACCTCTCTGAGATCCCATCCTACAGATAAAACCCTCTTCTGTTTGAGACAGTTTATTGCACAAACAGTCCATCTCCCATCCAAGATAACCCAGAAGTCATATTTTTGTTCCTTCTAGCTAAAGCGCAATTATTTTTATCTTGACTTGCTCTAGTACAAAATGGCATCTTGAAAATTTCTCTTTATTTACCTTATCTACCTCTTTACCTTCTTTTGAATAATGTTACTAATCATAGCTGATATTATATAACTATAAAATATAGATCATCAGATAGATACTGACCACAATTCACATAACTCATTTTATCTTATAATAAAGTTATGTCATAAAGTCATAATAATAGTATCATAATATTATACAATATCTAATATCATATGGGCTTCCCTGATGGCTCAGATGGTGAAGAATCTGCCTACAATGCTGGAGACCCAGGTTCAATCCCTGGGTTGGGAAGATCCAGCACTTTAACCACTCTAAAATTCTTTCCCAGGAATTCCCATGGACAGAGGAGCTTGGCAAGCTGCAATCCAGAGGGCTGCAAAGAGTCGGGCACGACTGAGTTACTAACACACACACACACTTCTATTTGGGATATTTTATTGTACAACATCTAAGATAACCCAGAAGCCATATTTGTGTTCCTTCTAGCCAGAGTGCAATTATTATCTTGAATTTCCCTAGGACAAAAGGGCATCTTAAAAGTTTCACTGTATTTATCTTATCTATCTCGTAATCTTTTCAGTAACATTACTAATCATATAACTCAAATTATATAACTATAAAGTACCTATCACTGGGTACAGAATGATCACAATTCACATAACTCATTTTCCACTTCATAATAGTTGTGTTATAAAGTCATAGTAATAGCTATATAAGATACAATATCAAATGTCATAGAACCATAACACTATATTACAGTCAATATTATATATCTGTTATTATGATTTTTTCAAAGGTGATAATAGTAAGGCAGAGAGAGTGTAAGTAAGTGGCCCAGGGTCATAGAGATGGAAAGCACAGAGCTGGAAGCATATTTACCACTACACTAAGTTCAGATTCCTCCCTTCCTTTCTGTCTTCCATCATCCATCTATCCTCTTATCTATCTGCCTATCTCCTCATCCAGCTATCAACCAAGAAGTAGAGGGGAAAGAAGAAGGAATTAAGCATTTGCTTAGAAATAAATTTTGAATTTAACTAATTCTAATATATCAGTAGGATTTAGTGGCTGTAAAGTGCTCAGTTGTAGTAGGTTCAGCATGGAATGCATTATTAAAGAAACAGTGTTTTCAGTGAGTATCAATTTTTCAAAACCTAACAACTGGCTTTATTCAAGAAACCCAGGAGATTTGAAGGGATGTGTACAATCTTACTATAGAGCAATCATGTTACTAAGATATGAACATTATATCTGAAAGGAAAGACATGATCAACAATTATTCTTTCCTTTCAGTAAGAAGAAAGCCAGGTAGGTGTATGTCTAAACTATTTTTCCTTCCTTAATGAAACTGCTATTGATTTTTCATGCTACTGAATCATTGCCTCGAAGCAATTTCTTTTAGCTGCAGGTTCTCACATTTAATTTGGATGTATGCTTAAGGGAGAGTTTATCAATACAATCTCCAGAGGAACACCAAAAGGTTTATAGTATAAAGAAACAATGAAAGCAATTTTATCAATTTTGTTAAAACAAAGATGATCAAAGAATTACTAAAGAATGGTATTTAGAGAGAAATTTCAATGTGAATCTGGGTCATATCAACATAGTCATCACTCTGAATGTTCTCAGTGGGCAAAAATATTAAAAATTTCCATGAGCAAACATAAATTTGATACTGTTAGAGGAAAGGGGAAATACATTCATTCACCAAAAGTTGGCCTTCAAGTTGACTTTGCTGACCCAAAATTAATATCTCCCCATGTTCTTTTAGCATCATCCCTTATTATATACCTGTTATTGAATAAATTATGAACTATGTATTATCTTGTTTGATATTATAATTCAGGTACCATAAATACCATAAACTACAACATTATACACAAAGAAAGTAAGAGAATTTAAAAAATTTACCCCAAATTATATGATTATGAGATGGCAGAGCCAGCATTCAAACTCATGTTTGTGTGTTTCCAGAACCCACATTCACAACCCCATGAACAGGCTGTATACACAAAGTACTTTGATTCTCCACCATACACCAAAAAACCCTACTGAATAAATAAATATTTTCTTATTTAACTGATTAATGCTTCACAACCATGAATTCTGTAGACTCAATGAAGCTTTATCCATACATGATCAACCACAAAACCCATGTGCAAATTAGAAAATGCACTTGAGTTTCAATTTATGTTAGATTCTCAAATATATACAGGGACCATCAAATCCCACATGGAAATGAGTAAGTCCTCCTCAGAACATTGCCCCTTATCCCAAAAGTACACCTTCTAGAATGACTGCACCATGGAAAAGGACTAGTTGCAGGACCATCTACATTGCTGGCTTTTCTCAGCCCTTCCTGTCTGAACTCTCTTAATGCTGGCTCCTCTCCTGCCCCACATCTGTTGCTAAACTACTCTCAGTTCTAGATGTTTGTAGCTGAAGATGTTTTCTCCCTTCCCACGGAATTCTCCATAGATGACACACTGTCTGATTTCTCTTTCCCTGGGAAACCTCAGCTCTGCTCTTGAAAGTGGCTCAAACCAAGAGA
>SJYC01140073.1:0-17443 GCA_006408675.1 Madoqua kirkii | reverse complement strand
TTTTAGGCACCTAAACTTCCCAATTCATTCCTGTCCTACTCTCTGGTGACATAAGCTAAAGGGAATACTCAGGTGCATTTTTGAGGGCAGTGCTACTTTTAATAAATCTGCCCCACTGTCTCCATAACTTGTCTGTTCAAAGGATATTCTGTTTCATGTATTCAGAAAAGATAAGTCTCTATAACATGCCTCTAAAATGTCCAACTTCTTCCCCATACAGAAAACTCCAATTCTCTTAGTCCTTGTAGTCAGTTGTTGATACAGCCAATGCAACTGACTAAGGTATAAGGTCCTTCATATAAAACTATGTTCTCTATCTGTCCATTCAATAATTCCAATTCATGGGCATGCATGCAGTGCAAGTGATGCCCTATGTGGATGATGTGTAGATCTGAAGGAGGCTGTCTCCTCCAAATGAGACTCCAAGGTTCAGGATGGCCATGATGGACCCCATCTGCAGACTCAGTGTTCCATTTTTACAAGCAATTGGTTAGAAGCACAAGGCTTTTATTAAAAATACTGACATATACACACTACTATATAAGAGAACTTAATAAGGACCTATATATAACACAGGGAATTTTACTCAATACACTGTATGAACCATATGGGGAAAGAATCTAAACCTAGTCTGATTTTCATAAATTTGACCAAGATGTATTTGTGGATTAGCTTAAAACTGAACACATGTTGCTTTTCTACTGATTAATAAACTTAAGTGAACACACACAGAAAATGATTGGACATATATATAGGATAATTGATGCACTTTTACTGTACATCTGAAATACAATATTGTAAATCCACTATATTCCAATAAAAGTGAAAAAATAAGAATATTCGAGTTCAAAGTCCAATCTGCTACTCACCTCCCTGTGTGACTCAGTTTCCTCAGATGTCATTGGAGATAATAATCTCATAAGATATTTATGAAGAGTCAATGAAATAAAGCAACTAAAAGAAACCAGGGTGTAATAACTGGTCAATCAATATAAATATTATTATCACTGCTATTATTTCTAGCACATCTGTGGGGATTTTTAAAAGATTTACTTTATAGGTTATTAATTCTGTGCATGACACAGTATTTTATGCAGCTCTAGAGATTTTTAACTGAGCCTAGGAAGCAAAATTTGGCATCTCTACTCAACACTTCTCTGCAAAATAAAAAAATTAAAACTACTAAAAAAATGAAGTGTTTTAAATCAAAGTTGTCTTATAAACTCTCTGAAAAGATTAAATGAAAACTGAATCAATTTTTGAGAACTTTAAGATACTAAATTTTCAGGCAAATATAAAAACTTCAGATAAATGCTTTTTCATCAGATAGAGCTGCCTGTGTCAAATTTCCTCTACTATTAGTGTCACACATGTCACCTAAAATATTGCACCGAAGTTGACGTCCCACTGTTTAATGTTGGTGACATTTATTTTTCAGCTTAAGAAGGAAAAACAAAAACCTCTAAACTGAAAGCTTTGTAGGCCAGTGAAATACAGCAGTTGTCTTTTCAAAAGAAGAAAAAATATAATGCTTCATTATTTAATAGCATAATTATCACTTTGTGAAAGTCGCTCAGTCATGTCCAACTCTTTGCAACCCCATGGACTATACAGTCCATAGAATTCTCCACGCCACAATACTGGAGTGGGTAGCCTTTCCCTCTTCCAGAGGATCTTCCCAACCCAGGGATCAAACCCAGGTCTCCCGCATTGAAGAAGGATTCTTTACCAGCTGGGCCACAAGAGAAGCCCAATTATCACTTTAAATTGTCACTTTAGCTTCTCTCAAACAAAATAAAAATTTTCAGATTTTAAGTCTATTTTCACTACTATAGTAAACTGACAACAGTTCATAAAGCTAAATTTTTAATTATTTCTAGGTTTAAAATTTATTAAGATAATACCAGCTTTTGTTATTTAAACATTAAAAATAAAAATTATTCTATGGCCTTTATTATATTTTCTTTTTATCATTTTCTTGTTTTGTATTTTCTCTCTTGGTTATCAAACCAATGATCCAATGTAGGTGAAAAAACAAGTGGTGAAATGTATTGACTTGTATGGATTTGAAAATACAAAATTTAAATATTTGTTTAAAATTTTAAAAATAATCAATATTTCCTATGTTTGCAACTGATTCAATGAACAAAATTTGAAGACTACTTAATTCTACATGCTTCCTTCATTGTCCATTTTTAATCAGAGAGCTAATGAAGCCTTTTTCACATTTCTTACCTAGAAATTTTTTGTATGTGTTTAATTCTACATATAAGTGAAATCATTAGAGTACTGATATTTGTAGCTTAGTTTACTTAGCATTATTCCCTCAAGATCCATCCATGCTGTTTCAAATGGCAGAATTTCTTTTTTATGGCCGAATACTATTGGGGGTGAGTGCATGTGTGTGTGTGTGTGTACATGCATGCTCACACGTAAAACACATTTTCTTTATCCATTCATCTGTCAATAGTAACTTAGGTGGTTTCTATGTCTTGGTTATTGTAACTTATACTGCAGTGAACCTGGGAGTTCAGGTATCTCAGGATAGTGATTTCATGTCCTTTGGATATATACTTAGAATTACGATTGCTGGATCACATTAATTTTTGAGGACTCTCCATACTGTTTTTCATACTGGCTGTATGTATAATGACCTCCAAAATTTCAGGTTTATTTTATGTGACCCCAATCCTGCCTCAAATAAATCTTCCTTTTCTACTAGGGAATATCCTGCAAGTACAAGAAAATCAACGTGTGCACTTTCTCCACTTAAACACCTTTCTCTGCCTTCCCTCTCCCTCAACTGTTACCTCTCCCTCTCCCTCTTTATACACACACACACACACACACACACACACACACACACGTGTGTCTTTAACATATACACATGCATACTTCTTATTTCTATAAGACACATTTATTTATAGAAAGAGACATACTTTTATTTCTATACACATACTTTTTATTTCTATATAATATTTACATACTTTTTATTTTTATACAATATTCAGAACACACATTGGAAGCCCAGGTATTTTTTAAGTTAGGAGACTGTCATAGGATATCTGCCTGCAGCTGAATACTGAAAATCCATTCCTAACCTCAGATTCCCCTAAATATTCACCCCAAACAGGGAAATAGGATAAACACGGGAATGTAAGAGTCGGACACGACTGAGCGACTTCACTTTCACTTCTCCCTTTCATGCACTGGAGAGGGAAATGGCAACCCACTCCAGTGTTCTTGCCTGGAGAATCCCAGGGACGGGGGAGCCTGGTGGGCTGCCATCTATGGGGTCGCACAGAGTCAGACACGACTGAAGCGACTTAGCAGCATAGAATATTGTAAAGACTTTTATTAAGAAATGGAGAGGAAATGAGAAAAGAGGTCACAAAAAGGAGAGCAGAGAAAGTAGGGGGGACCAGGATAAATGGTCCAGAATGCTGAGGCTGGGTTCTCCTACCAGCGACCGAGAACTTCATTGCACATTCACAGGAAAATGCCCGTCTGCCTCTGCTTGTGGCTGGGAGTGTCTCCCACTGTTCTCCAACATTCAGAGCCACCTGCACATCTCCCTCCTGCCCCAATGTAAAGATGTTTTCATGCTAGCTGCAAACGTCCCCTTCCATCTGACTCCCACTGTTTTTCTGTCTTTGCAAGAGACTATGTAGTCCCTTGATTTTAGATAATCCAGGATGATATGTTTCAATGTATAATGAGGAATTTGTCTCAAATTGCTTATCACTGATTTATCTGCCTACAACAAAAAGTGATGTATTATTCCTGATAAATGCTAAGAGAACAGTCATGATCTTGATTAGAGGGGATGACTATAAACCTAGATGTGAACTCAGGACCAGTGAAAACTTCTAAATTATAAAATAATCTGTACAAATTATTTAGCACAGTTTCTGGTATGCAGACAATGACAGCTCTTCTCCATTGTCCAAAGCATTATTTTTCATACAATATTCTCATGATGCCTTTGATATCTCTGTTGGTTTTTCTTCCTGTAATTGTCTGCTTAATGTGCTGTGTAACCAACTAGATGGTTAACTTCCTGAATATGAATAAAAGGATATCATCATTGGACCTTCAGGGCCTAGCAAGTATAACAGTAAATACCATGGCAACCGCCTCATAAATATCTGACAGTTAACTGAAGACATGGAGGTCAAGTTTTGCAAAGTTCGCTACCAAAGAAGTAGGATGATGAGAAGAGCACCCAACCACTGATCTGGAAAGCTGGATTTTGATTCCACCTCTACCAGTGATTTCCCGTAGTATCTTAATCCACACGAAGTGGAGACAGTAACTTACCTATACGTCCCCTAAAGTTGCTATAAGGATCACATTAGACAAACAGAAAGAAGATGAAGATGAAAGCCAAAGGGTCCAACACAGAGTCACTTCCCTTCCCACAGATGCAGTTTCCTTAGCTGAAAATATAGGCAGGGTATCAGCTCTAGCAGTGTAAGAGTCTGAGGAATCCCTTCACCAGCTACACAAAGAAGCTCAAGATGAATGAAAACAAAATTACATCAAATGAAACATACATTTGCTGGAGGCATTTTTTTTTTCTGTTCTCTCAGTTTGTGCTAACTCCTTTGTCCAAATTATTTCATCTGTTCCAAGATTACTTCCCAGTGAGATCTGAGGGTTAATCACTTTTTTAAAGTCCTCATACTCTTCACTCCTCCCTAGCTGGGATGCACCTTCAGTGATTCAGCCCCAGCTGCCCCGTACCTGGGAGTCCCGGTCAGGCCAGAGATGGCCCCGGCCTCAGGACAGGAAGCCTCGGCCAGGCACCACCACGGCTTCCCCATGCCAACGTGCGGCTCCAGCTCCAATTTATCTCCTAATTTTTGCTAAACGTTTTACTACTTTATCCAATTTCACATTTTAAAACAGCTTTCTGGGGTATATATAAATAACCCAATGTGAAAGAATATGGTAGAGACCATAATAAATGCTATATAAGTGTTTATCAAGTGAATGAGGGAAGGAAGACAGATCTAAGGAGAATGCTGAAGCAAGGGAAGGATGCATAAGTAGGCCACACTCGCACACTAGTAAGAACAAAGCCCAGACACAAACAAGTTTCCTCCAATCTGGAAATGCCTCTGTCCTGGCCTAAACTTGTTGGCACTAATTTAAAATGAAGTTTCATTTATTAAAAAAAAAGTAGAAATAGATTCACAGACATAGAAGACAAACTTACTAAAGGGACAGTGGTAGAGGAGGGGTAAGGGGAGAGATATAGAGTTTGGGCTGAACACATACTCACTACAATAAATAAGACAGACAAACAACAAGGATTTACTACATAGCACAGGGAACTCTACTCACTATTTTGTAATGGAAAAGTATTTGAAAAAGAATATATATATATATATATATATATATATGCATACATATACAAGAATATATATATATATACACACATATATATAACTGCATCATTTTGCTATAGAGACTTGAGATTAACATAACATTGTAAATTAACTATATTTCAATTTAAAAAGAAACAAAAAAAATTAAATGAGCTTTCCTCTACATAAATATTTTTAAGTTGCCACTTTTCTTCATCAGGTTCTAGAGCTGCCGTTTCCAGTCCAGGTTCTCAGATGCTCTTCCTTTATCTAATGATGGGGGAAGAAGCCTGACTTTCTGGCAAGCCATTCTGGACATCTCTGCTGTATTTTTCATCCATCTTTTCTCCTGAGCACTCTCTACTGAATTCACTCCCTTCAGCTTTCACTTTTAGCGACCTGCTATCATGTAGACTATGGACTGTGGAAGGGGAACCACTAAAATCCACTATCGCTCCCCTGCATCCAGGCTCTGGCCTTTCTCTCATCAGTCCATGTGGAAGAGGAAAGTGAACTGTACCTGAAGGGAGTGTGAAGGATGGACTGAAAGCCTCCATCTCCCATCCCATTCTCCATGCCCCAAGCTGCCTTCCTGGCCCTCAGTTTGTTCACCTGTTGTTGAAAAGGCCAAGTTTGCTGATCTCAAGGTTCCATCCTCCAGCTCTAAAATTCTATGAAAATGTGTGCTTAAATACATGTTTTATAAGGGTCCAAATAATTCATAGTAACTTTTGAAGCCACTAGAAAATGCACTGTACATTAACTAACCTCTGGTGTCAAAAGTGGCATCTGTGTTCACGCTGCTAATTTAAGCATCCTATAGTATGGCCCCTACCCATCCAGGAAATTAAGTATATCTTGCATTTGTCATTTCCTCCATTGTCTAAGCTCTAGATTATTTATCAGCACCCACTTTCCATGATGAGATTAAATTGACTCATCCCAGATTAAGAGGCACCAATAAATTCAACTCTTTGACATGAAGAACTGAGGACCTAAAAGGAAAGGCACCACTGTTAGGTCACCATGGGGATATCAGATTTCAGTAACATATACACCACAGCTGTTCACTAACTCATCCTGAACTCTGTTTCAACACACCATCAAATCTGATTTTGGGCCTTGGGTTCTGAAATAATTAAATCATTCTCCTGCTCTAAAAGCTGGCACATCTGTTTCAAAATTAATCAAGGACAAACAAATCAGAGTCCAACAAAAATGGAATGAGATGGCAAAGACTACCTTTGAACGCATGAGTGGCTTTAATTTTGAGTACACAATTATCTTCAAAAATACTTTTTTAAAAGTACGCTTAATTTGTGAAATTCTTATTGAGGATATACATTTTTCTTGAGTGTTACAAATAAAACTCCCTGGGAAGCATCTCTCCTTGTCAAAATTCACCCTAATGGAAATGTCTTCAAAATATCAGAAAAACTTAATTAGAGAGCTAAAGTGATATCCTCAATAAATTATAAAATTTTTACCTAAGGGCTGAGGAATGTTTAAGTATCTGTTAAGTTCTTCTCAAACATACCCTTTCCAGTCATCTTGTTACCATCCTTTACTGGCCTTGTCTGTTTCACAATGCAATGATTAAGAAGTACTTGGATTTTCTCAGAAAATATCACAGAGCTTTAAAAAAAAAAAAGTGTGATGCACTAAAGAAAGGATGTATTCTTAAAATATCCAAAGTTTTGTCATCAACATAACTTAGAGGAACAATCTTGGTGTCCTGTGAGAATGTGTCTTTGTGGGCAACGGTCTATTTGCTCCACGTTGAGATCAATCAATGGCCGCCTTTCTACTAAAAACAGGAGCTGTGTCTTACTTCACTCTGTAACTTTCACAGCATAGCACTTGGCACAGAGTAACACTCAAGAACTATTAATATTTGCTGCATGAATAGAACTTTATCATTCAACCATAAAGGCAAGAAAAAAAAAAAAAAAGCTAAGAATCACAGATCAAAACTTCTCTATTGAAACAATCAGCAAATCCAAGGAATGAGAATACTTTCCTGATTTACAGAAGCACTGAGTATAAGTTCTTACGATGGTCTTCAAAGCATAATCAATTTATACAATCCTCTCGCTTCATGCCTTGAGAGAGAGACTGCATGTATTTTAGGAGGATGCATGTATTTTATTTATTCAGGGATACATATCCACTCATTTTCAGACTCAGAAACAAAACTCATTAAAAAAAAAAAAGCTTCATGCTAAAATCATAGCTGTGCATACTTATCTTTCTTTCATCAAAATTTGAGACAGTCAATTTTGATGGATGTTTTATTTTTCTTTTAAAAATTAAATTTTCAGTCACTTCTTACTAAATTGTCATAAAAGATTTATTTTAAAAATCACAGAATATAGGAAAATGAAAGGGAGTGGTATATAAAAGATATATTTAAGATAAGAAGTGTTCCTTGAAACTATAAAGTATCAAATAGATGCAAGCTGACAAAGCATCAGATAAATAGACCCTTTTTGGTTCATTTTTTTATAAAATGTAATAAAAGGTTTTTCATTATGGTCACACTGCTTTAATATTAAAAATGTTTTTCCACACTAAAATACAGAAAGTCTTCATTGTACTGTGCTGAGCTATGTGCTGTATCTCTGTGTGTGTCAAATTAAGCCATGGTTCTGAAGCAACTTTGGTGCTATTGATCAATAACAACACACAACTCAAAGACATCCCTAGGGTAAAGAAGCAGAAGGAACCTTTCAACAGCACAAATAGTTTGCTGCAACTTCAGAGAAAGATAGCAAGAACAGATATACTCACATAAGTGTGCCCTGGTTTATGAGTCAGACTCACTTTATAGATCAAGTAAGTATCATTGGTTTGGAGAGCCTGTTTCCAGCACTGGTGCGATACCAAGTAAAGGTAAAGATGCCAGATCCTCATTCATGGCACTCCAATAGGATGCTCTTTGAACACATGGCCTTTCAAGTGAAATTAATCAATCTCTTTATCACTCTCAATGCATCTGGAGCCATAATCATTACCCAACTGCTGAGAAAGAAATGAAACCACTCATCACACAGGGAGTAGAGCTTTGTATTCAAATCACAAATTTTTTTTATTAAATTCTAATTTGAAAAGCCATTCTTCATGATCAGTCATACCAGACATGCTATGTTCAGAAGGCTGCACTACCAAGGCAGCCAGCGAAGTATACACAAGCATGTGATCAACATGTTAATGATTACAGAACATATGTGTGTGTGTGTGTGCATGTGTTTATGCTCACTCAGTTATGTATGACTCTTTGTGACCTCGAGGACTACCTGTAGCCAGGCTCCTCTGTCCATGGGATTTTCTAGGCAAGAATACTGGGGCAGGTTGTCATTTCCAATTCTAGGGGATCTTTCTGACCCTGGGATTGAACTCGTATGTCCTGTAGCTCCTGCACTGGCAGGTGGATTCTTTCTACTGTACCACCTAGGAAGTCCTACAGTACCTAAACTTTGTTTAAATCATTCTATGATTGAATCTTAACATATCTTATAAAACTTATCATGCAGTATTCCAGGAATATCAAAATCCTTCTGATTCTCTGAACATAAAGGCTGGTAAGTACTAAATATACGTGCACTTCTATTAAAACACAGAATTTATGTTTATAATATGTTAGGGCTTTTTCCTTTTCTTATATATTAAGATTTTTTTCAGAATCACACACACTAAGCACCTTCAGTTCAGTTCAGTCACTCAGTCGTGTCCAACTCTTTGCAACCCCATGAACCGCACCATGTCAGACCTCCCTGTCCATCACCAACTCCCGGAGTCCACCCAAACCCATATCCATTGATTCGGTGATGCCATCTAACCATCTCATCCTCTGTCATCCCTTTCTCCTCCTGCCTTCAATCTTTCCCAACATCAGGGTCTTTTTAAATGAGTTAGCTCTTCACATCAGGTGACCAAAATATTAGAGTTTCAGCTTTAACATCAGTCCTTCCAATGAACACCCAGGATGGATTTCCTTTAGGATGGACTGGATGTATCTCCTTGCAGTCCAAGGGACTCTCAAGCATCTTCTCCAATACCACAATTCAAAAGCATCAGTTCTTCTGTGCTCAGCTTTCTTTATAGTCCAATTCTCACATCCATATACGACTACTGGAAAAACCATAGCCTTGATTAGATGGACCTTTGTTGACAAAGTAATGTCTCTGCTTTTTAATATGCTGTCTAGGTTGGTCATTGGAGAAGGCAATGGCACCCCACTCTAGTACTCTTGCCTGGAAAATCCCATGGGCGGAGGAGCCTGGTATGCTGCAGTCCATGGGGTTGCTAAGAGTCAGACATGACTGAATGACTTCACTTTCACTTTTCACTTTCATGCATTGGAGAAGAAAATGGCAACCCATTCCAGTGTTCTTGTCTGGAGAATCCCAGGGACGGGAGCCAGTGGGCTGCCGTCTATGGGGTTGCACAGAGTCGGACACAACTGAAGCAACTTAGCAACAGCAGGTTGGTCAAAACTTTCCTTCCAAGGAGTAGGCGTCTTTTAATTTCATGGCTGCAATCACCATCTGCACTGATTTTGGAGCCCAAAAAATTAAAGTCAGCCACTGATTCTACTGTTTCTCCATCTATTTGCCATGAAGTGATAGGACTGGATGACATAATCTTTGTTTCCAGAATACTGAACTGTAAGCCAACTTTTTCACTCTTCTCTTTCACTTTCATCAAGAGGCTCTTTAGTTCTTCTTCACTTTCTGCCATAAAGATGGTGTCATCTGCATATCTGAAGTTATTGATAATTCTCCCAGCAATCTTGATTCCAGCCTGTGCTTCTTCCAGCCCAGCATTTCTCATGATGTACTCTGCATATAAGTTAAATAAGCAGGGTGACAGTATACAGCCTTGACATACTCCTTTTCCTATAGTCAGGTCCAGCTCTTTGCAACCCTTTGGAGTATAGCATACCAGGCTCCTCTGTCCATGGGATTTTCCAAGCAAGAATACTGGTGTGGGTTTCCATGCCCTTTTCCAGGGGATAATCCCAACTCCGTGATTGATCTCAAGTCTCTTACATTTCCTGCATTGGCAAGCAGGTTCTTTACCACTAGTGCAACCTGGGAAGCCCATCAAACACATGAATGTCTAGTTATTCATACTTCTTAAATTTCCCCACCAACAATTTTAGGAACCCCAATTACAGCTTTAACATAAATCCAGTGAAATGCAAGGTACAAGATTCTCACCTACTTCCTACTTTTTGAACTTTTAAAAACCTCCCACTATTTCAGGATGCTAAATATAGCTTGATTCACTGAAAACTAAAGGCATATTCTTGAACAAAACCAGTTTATATTAACTGAAATATGCTGTCCAACAGATTTATCTTATAAAACTGGACAAGAGTTCCCAGAATAAAAGTTACAGTGTCAGAATACAGTTTTAAAATCACATTTAAGAATGCAATAAACATCTTTACATTATATAGTTGAAATGATAAATAGTAGTTACTTGAAGCATATAATAATATACAATGGAGATAAATATTAAAACAAAAACAAGACACTTAACTCCCAAGAGGCTAGAATAATAGAGCACCAGACAGAGACTGTAGGACTGATCTTTAAACAGAGTTTTAGGAAACAGAAAAACAATACATTTTTCCCCACACAATTCAGGTACCCTTAAATATATATAAGCTAAAAGAAAGTGGCCAAGTTCTGCTATGCCTTTTTTTTTTTAAGTAAAATAGTATTTAGAAGGAGTTAATGGAGAATAGCTCCCAATTCAGCTAACAATCAGAGCTTTTCACTTATTACAGAATCTTTGCTACTGGTAGACATGTGTTAAGAAGAAAAGAACCTTAATATACTATAAACATAAATTTATGTTTTAATAGTCTATCCACTTGGAGAAGGTGATGGCACCCCACTCCAGTACTCTTGCCTGGAAAATCCCATGGACAGAGGAGCCTGGTAGGCTGCGGTCCATGGGGTATCGAAGAGTCGGACACGACTGAGCAACTTTCCTTTCACTTTTCACTTTCATGTATTGGAGAAGGAAATGGCAACCCACTCCAGTGTTCTTGCTGGGAGAATCCCAGGGATGGGGGAGCCTGGTGGGCTGCCGTCTATGGGGTCACACAGAGTCGGACACGACTGAAGTGACTTAGCAGCAGCAGCAGCAGTCTATCCACTTAACAAAGAATATTTTTTGTAACATGGTTCGTTGATACTTTAAAGGATGTGTTCTTTGTTGGTTAGCTGGAAAAAAGATTTTTGCCTTGATAAGGTACTAGGAGAAATCTCTGGGCAGGAGAGGTAGCAAAGATCATTAAAAGGTTAGGTTTCCCACTATTATATCCCAGGTGACTTATAACATACTACAAGCTCCTTTTTTTAATTAGGCAGGAAGTAGTCCAAAAAAATTTTACCCCTACATCTAAGATCCTGGCAGTCCAGAAAATTCTACATAGTCCCCTAGTATGATCAATTTTAAATCAGAGAATAATTTAATCACCAAATAATAAGCTTAATAACCAATCCTGGCAACACACAAGATCAATATAAAAATAAACTTCCTTTCTTTGTACTATCAGTAAATAATCTTAAAATCAAATTAAGAGAACAACTTCACTCAAAATGAATAAGATACTTATGAATAAATTTAATAATAGAAGTATAAAATTTATCCACTAAAAATTAGAAAATATTACTAGAGGAAATAAAAGAAATTAAGAGACAGTTCATGCTCATAACTTAAAGATTCAATATTGCTAAGATAGCAATTTTTTCTAAACTAAACTATAGATCTGGGCATAATCACTTATCAAAAGTCCAGCAAGCTTTTACAGAAATAGACAAACTAATCCTAAAATGGAAACAGAAATGCAAAAGTCTCAGAACAGCGAAAGGAATTTTTACATAAAATGAGGTTGGAGAACTTTCCAGTTACAAAATGTGTTATAAAGTTATCAAAATAAGCTATAGTTATCAAGACACTGTAGCTATAGCATAAGAATAGACATATAGATCAATGGAACGGAGCTCAAAGTCCAGAAATAAGCTCTGATATTTACAGTTAATTGATTTTCACAAAGATGCCAAGGCAATTCAATGAGGAAAGTATAGTCTTCTCAATAAGCAATGTTGATCATGGGATATCCATATGTCCCCACAAATGAATTTAAACCCTTACCCACATCATACCAAAAAAAAAAAAGTATTTTAAAGCTTATCACAAACCTAAATGCAAGAGTCAAAACTACAAAAATTTTAGAAAACAGAAGAAAAATATCTGACAGCTTGAATAAAGCAAAGATTTCCTATAGTACAATCTATAAATGAAGGAAAAATTGATGAATTGAACTTCAAAATGCAAAACTTCTGTACTTCAAAGACATCATTAAAAACTGAAAAGGCAAGTCACAGACAGGAAGAAAATATTTGCAAAGCTCATATCCAAAGAAGGTCTTGTATCTTGAACATAAAAAGAACACTTGAAACTGAATAACAAGGAGACAGCTAATATAATTTAAAAATGCAAAAAGGACTGGAATAGACATTTCAAAAAAAGTATATAAATATCTAATAAATACATGAAAAGACATTATCATTAGTCATTAATGAAATGGCAATCAAAACTATGATACTATTTCATACCTGCTAAAATAAATTTAATAAAAAATATAGACAATAACAGTTATTAGCAAGAAAGTATGGCAAAATATGAACCCTCATATATTGCTGGTGGTAATGTAAAAGCTCTGGCCACTCTGGAAAACAGCTTTCAATTTCTTAAAAAAATTAAGCATCAACCCAGCAATTCTACTCCCAAGAAAAATGAAAATGTATGATCATACCAAGACTTGTACACATATATACACAGCAGCACTATCCATTGTAGCCAAAGAAATTTAAAATAACCCAAATGTCCATCAACTTGTAAATGGACTTTAAAAATGTCATATCAATACAACAGAATATGATATTATTCAGCAATATTAAGGAATGAAACATCGATAGCCCTATAGTATGAAGTTCAAAATCATTATGCTATGTGAAATAAGCCAATCACAAAGGAACACTTCCTGTATGATTTCATGTACATGAAATATCCAGAAAAGGAAAATTCTTGGAGACAGAAACCATGTCAGTTCTTGCCCAAAGCTGGAAATAGGAATAGGGATTAACTGTAAATAGTTTTGTGGTAGTGATAGTTGCTCAGCTTGGTTAATGTAGTAAAAATAATTAAAATAGACAAGAGTTAATGTTGGGCATATAAACTATACTTCAATAAAATTAATTAAAAAATCATTCTTTCATGCTAATAATTACTAGTATTGTAACAGCATAGAATGCTGCAGAGAAGCCTCCATTTGGCATAAAAGATTTATGTGGATTATCAATCACCAAAATGATAATCAACTAACATGAAATCTTAAGGAATAAAAAATGGTAATTGTTTTGATTCACAAGCCTTTCTATTGAGAATGGCAACACCATAAGTAGCTCTAAGTTCAAAGTTTCAAACAAGGTAAAACCTTTGCATAATGAAAACCTAACCAAACTTTGAAATCACCAGTGGGCTAGTGTTGGTTCCATCACTTCATATCTATACTATTCAAACTTGGTTTCTTCCCTACTCTTCCCAGAACATCTCAGGCTATTGTCAAGACTATGCGAGATAAATAAAAGATAATGTATTATGTTAATTTTTGAATTTATCATCAAACATAAAGTTGTCAGTCACATCCTCAATCTTTCTCATCCCAGATTTGAAGGTGAAGAAAGTCAATCACATAGATGCATCTAAGTTCAATCCTAAGTTTGGGTACAGGCTACACATTCTTGGCTCTTAGAAAGCTTTGAGACCATATTCTATTCGGTAACCATTTTGAATAACATCTCCAGCTTTTGCTTTGAAAAACAGTAAAAGAATTCCATAAACAAATATCAGGGGACAATATTATTGGAGGTTCAATATTTGAAACAGCTAGTGCATGATGAAGGCCAATAGAAATAAGCAATAAAATGGAAATTTTTAAAATAACTTATTTTAGAACATTAAAATGAAGAAAAAGAATAGCAAACAACATCTTGAGAGAAATTATATTCATTATAGCTGCATTTCTATATATCCAAACTAACTTAAGTTCCACATGTCAGGTGGGAGGAATAGGAAATAATATCTTAGAGAGCATCCATTAAATACAAATAAAAAGGCAGCATTAACTGAGTACTTAATGTGACTTTCATCATGTAATACTTTGAGCATAGAAATGTATGCTTGAGTATGTAGCACAGAATATGAACTATGCTTTACATAGACTCCTTCATTTATTCCCATTTTATTGATGAGAAAGTAAAGGCGTAAGTTTGAGGTCACATACCTTCACATAGCACCCGGACAGTTTTGACTTTGGTATCTGATCTGAACCATCCCATCACCCTACCTAGTATATGGGGCCAACATATCTATTGTTTACAGGTTCTCTACAAATACAGCTAAGTAATTAAGCCTCAAAACATTTATCTAAAATTGACTTAGAAGGAAGCATTTGTTTTCAAAAAGTGAGCATACATAGCAACAAAAATTCGTGAGCAGCTGCATTCAATTAAAAAAATTATTAACCTTGAGGAAAAATCCACACAAAAAAACATATCCATATGTTATTGTTACCAGTTGTTGTGTTGCTTTTGTAGTGAAGTGTATCCAGGAATGAAATTCACAGTTGGGTGATAAAGCTACTTATTTCCACAACAGCTTATTATTCTCCTCTTTTGGGAGAATCAAGATAAGGGGGTAATAATATCACAGATTCCCTATAGGAACCACAGTTTGGTTACCATAGTAATTCCAAAGAAGAAAAGAAACAAAAGGATGAGATGGTGAATTCATATTCATACACTTGCTATGAAAATAAGCTTTAATGGATATAGTATTAAAGAGAGTAGTAAACAAGAATAGTGTTAAACACACACTTTTGAAACTTTTCTCTGATTAAGTCTTAGATATTATCAGTGGCACTATCACCTATCACCCAGATGTCACCTGCAGCTGTAGTTTGGAGAACTTTGTTCATATATCAAAATAACTTCATGAACTGAGTAAATCTATAATCAAGCCACAAGAAGGTAGGCTTCTTCCCCCTCCTCCTTTTTTAATTCCAATCAAAACTGCCTGTGCTTCATGGTAAATAAGATCATGAAGAGCTTTACAACATAAGTTTTTCAGGTTGCTTTATGAATTTATAATACTGCCTTTTGGTCTTTAATTCACATTTCAATCCCACTTTGATAGCTCAGACTTGTTTTCATCTTTGACTTCTCTATTTCTTTGAATGGAATCCTCTGTTTTCCTAGTTAAGAATAATTCAACTTTATGTTAAATATTTGAATTCTACCATGAAAGGAAAAGTTGAAGGAAGATAATTTTCAGGGGGTCATAAAGAAATCTCCATTGATAATTTGAACTTTAGAGAGAAATTGTTCCCCTCTTTACCTCTAATCCAACAGCTCAGTCTGAACCAATCATACAGACCCAGTGAACATTTAAATTAAAACAAATTTTAACCTGGGAAAAGTCTGGTCAGTTTTGTTATAAACAGATTTTGTAGTACATGCCCAAACAGAATAAGAGTCAGTCACCACAAAAAATTAACACTTCAATATCCTTTTATTCCATAATAAATATCCTAAAACAGAAGTTTTAGGACAAGGAAGTTAAAGATGTCCAATTAACTTGGAGGACATGACACACACATATTTTTTTTTTTTCACTCCTCTGCTGACATTCTCTTGAGATGACAGTAAAGGCATTACAAGATAAAACTCAATAAGGGCCAAAAATATAGAGCTAGAGGTGAACAAGTAGCACTGAACTTTGCAACATTTAGAGCAGGTAGAGGAGCAGTAAGTAATTTGAAATGTGAAGGAAAATGGAGATTCTGCCCACAGATGAATACAACAAAAAAAGATAATCTATACTAGCAGAACTCTGGGCAAGTTGAAACCTAGAGACCCTAGGAAAAAGGTAATGCTGTTTATGGCTTGAAATGGGGGATAATTTAAAGCCTATAAATGAAATCAATTACCCTCCCCCACCCACGCACGCATACAATCCTTTCCTCTGTCCCCCCAGTCTTTGGCTCTGTCCCTTTCTCAACATCTGTAGGAAAAGAGACAACAGAATTCAGCACTCGATAAAGACATTTTTGAGGCAGGCACACAAAGTGAAAGAGAGTGATGAGGCATCAAGTTTAAAAGAGAGGAATTTAGTGAAAAGCTGAGAACTAAGTGTTGAGCAATTTCTGCTAAGATTCTGCCCTTATTAATTTATCAGTAGTCCAGTGTAGGCAGGGTTCATTTCAGGAGACACTATCATGGTAAATTTCATCTGTCAACTTGACTGGACCACAGAATGCCCAAACTAAACATTATTTATGTGTGTATCTATGAGAGTCCTTTCAGATGAGATTAACACTAGAGATCTCTTCAAGAAAATCAGAGATACCAAGGAAACATTTCATGCAAAGATGGGCTTGATAAAGGACAGAAATGGTCTGGACCTAACAGAAGCAGAAGATATTAAGAAGAGGTGGCAAAATACACGGAAGAACTGTACAAAAAAGATCTTCATGACCCAGATAATCATGATGATGTGATCACTAATCTACAGCCAGATATCTTGGAATGTGAAGTCAAGTGGGCCTTAGAAAGCATCACTATGAACAAAGCTAGTGGAGGTGATGGAATTCCAGTTGAGCTATTTCAAATCCTGAAAGATGATGCTGTGAAAGTGCTGCCCTCAATATGCCAAATTTGGAAAACTCAGCAGTGGCCACAGGACTGGAAAAGCTCAGTTTTCATTCCAGTCCCAAAGAAATGCAATGCCAAAGAATGCTCAAACTACCGCACAATTGCACTCATCTCACGTGCTAATAAAGTAATGCTCAAATTCTCCAAGCTAGGCTTCAGCAATACATGAACCGTGAACTCCTTGATGTTCAAGCTGGTTTTAGAAAAGGCACAGGAACCAGAGATCAAATTGTCAACATCCACTGGATCATGGAAAAAGCAAGAGAGTTCCAGAAA
>SJYC01140071.1:0-18538 GCA_006408675.1 Madoqua kirkii | reverse complement strand
AAAGAGAACCCACTCACAGTAACAAAAATTATATAATATCCAGGAATAAATTTAATGAAAATGGTACAAGACTACATGATAAGCTATACAATATTTCACTGAACATAAAATACGTGAATACTTAAAATATTGACTACTTCAGCAGTTTCTATACCTTCTCTATCAGCCAGACTAGACACTTGGAATCCTTTCTAGTTTCATCCCTCTCATTCATCCATTTGAAATCATTCAGAGTCCTATTTCACTTCATTTATATTTCTTAAATTTGTTACCTTTTGCTAACTCCACTTCAATTATCTCAGCCATCCCTTGGAAAGACTCCAGTAAAATAAATATTCTCCCTACTTCTGGGCTTATCTTCCTCAGAGTGTCAGAGTAATCAATCTAAAACACAAACCTAACTTTCAGGACCCAGTTTGAAACCAAAGATCACTTAATTCAAGATAGAGTCCCAGCTCAAAGGCTAGTACAGCCTTTAGTCATCTGGACCCAGCTCCATTTCCTCCTCCTCCTTTTCCCCTTTTTGGGTCTTAAAAATATGGCTCTGCTTCTCATATTGGGATACACAAGTATCTCTGACAAAAGATGTCAGACCTTTTCACAGCTCAATTTTTGGTGAAGATTTTCTTAGAAAGATGTTATTTTACATTAAAATAAATATGGAGATGCAAAATGTGTGTGACTCCTCAAGTTAAAATGCAAGATTTCAAAGGATAGCACTTTGAGCAAACAGCTTTGACCCTTTCCCTCAGATCTAAATGAAGACAATGGTGAGGCACTTATCATTATGAATGAAAAGTCTAATGCTGTCAAACTGTTATCACTGTATTGCCAAGGACCTAAGATGTAACTGACACTTGCTGAGAACATAATTACACCAGACAACTGTTCTTCATTGGTTAGCTCATTTTATAATAACCTGACATGACTTCATCTCTACTACTCTCTCTCACCCTTGCTTTCTACTCCAGCCATAGCAAGGTCCTTGCTTGGCTTGATAATAAAAGCTTCCTTATATTATCAGGCTCCATTTCAAAGCTTTTCCCCCTTGCTATTCTGTCTAGAAATGTTTCCCCTTAGAAAGCACAGGTCTTTTTCGACTCTTCAAGTATTTTTCAAATGATGCTTTCTTTATTCTGACCTCCCATTTCTCTTTTTATAACCATTACTCTAGAAGAGTAATTGTCTGTTCCTCCATCTCCCTTTCCTTACTGTGCTTATTATTTACTGTTCCCCCCCCCCATCAGAATGTAATGGTAGGATTTTTGTTTCATGACAATAGGATTTTTACTTTATTTACCAAATCTAGTGCTTAGACCAATGCCTAGCACACTGTAGGCTCCAGCTATTTATTGAATAAGCAATCTAACGAAATAGGTGCTACTGTTAGTCAGATTTTACTTCGAGATGAGATTGAAACAGTGAGAATGTGCCTAAGGTCACATCGTAAAAGGTAGACCTAGGATTTGTAAGGAAACAGCCTAGCTTCACTCGTTACCATAATAGCATGATGCCTCTAATTGGTGAATTTTGTACTATTATCCAGTACATTTAATTTCTTCCCAGCAGGGTCCCTACCTAGCAGGATTAGCCCACTTTATACACTCGATAATTGTTTATAGAATGAATAAATGCATAAACACATTAATTACCCAATGATTTATGCCTCAATTTTTTTAACCTTTCAGAATGAAACTGTTTTTAATATAAAAATAATTCCTGTCTTTAAAAATGTAGTGACGCAAAATAGGCTTTCTTTGAATTGACAAAACATAATTTCTGACAAATGGTTTAATAAAAACTACGTGTACCCAGTTCTTACAGTTTTCTCCAAACTGGCTTTTAAAGCTTCATTCAATAGCATACATTAAGCAAAAAAGCTCCAGAACCAGTCTGACTCATTTCATGACATTCACATGCATAATACTATTTCTGAACAAAAACCACAAACAGTGCCATTTCCTTAGACATCAAGATTTATAAAACAATCAATCACGTCAAATAAAAACAGACACCTTCACTTACAAAACTGACGCTAATAAGAACAGCCTTCGGAGCAACACCTGGCACAGGAGTCACCTGGGCCAGCTTTCTCAAACTGACAACGACTATCATAAGCGCATGACTAACTTGCCACCGAATCCGAACGGCCATAGGTTTACTCTGAGAAACCAACATTCCTCAGTAGAAGCGGTGGACAAATAAGCGATTTTTAAAACAGGCCTCTCCCGGGCCGCCTCAAAATCAAAATCCGAGTCTCCTCCTCAGAGCTCCTCACCGTGTCTAGACTAGGGGAAAGCGACCATTTCTCAGATAGAGGATGACGCACAAAGAAAAAACTGGCCCACCCACGGTGAAGGCCAACAAAGTAAACGCAAACAGGGCCCACAGACGAATAGGGACCCCCTGCTCCCCAATCGCCCCTACGTCAGGGGAGCTGCAATTGACTTCTCGCGAGATTTCTCAGCTTCACGGGATCTCGAACTAAAACCTCGCGGCTTTTCAGATCGGGGGTCTGAAAGGACAACTTCTAGCCCGCCTCACGGACTCACACTGGGCCTCGACATCCCCCACCTCCCTCACTCCGTCCCAGCCCTCCCTTTCCTTCGTAGGGTGCCTTCCTCAAGTTGCCAAGGGACTTCCGGAGCTCAACCGGAATCGGAAGCTTGTGGGAGCGAGGGGGTGGAGAAGAAAAATCAAAAAAAGCGCGGTAAAAGCTGGAGGACGGTGGTGGTACCCGCTCCAAGCGGCCCTACGGCGGGTCCGGATGGACTCCACCGCCTGCTTGAAGTCTTTGCTTCTGACCATCAGTCAGTATAAAGCCGTTAAGTCCGAGGCGAACACCGCTCAGCTTTTGCGGCACTTGGAGGTAAGTAAGGGACTACGGGGGTGGCGGACGAGACAGACTTCCCTGTAGCCTTCGTTCACACTTGGTGGCCGAGATGGTAGCGGGCTCAGCTTCGAAAACAAAGGGCAGCTCCTCGGTCCCTCCGCTGTCTTTTTCTGTTGATATAGAAAGCGAGTGATTGTCACCTTTGAGTTCCCACCCAACCCCAAGCCTCTCCGCGTTCAGCTGACTGCAGTGAGGAAAGCTTACTGAAAGCCCTAGGAAGAGGGAGGGTGAGACAAAAGATGGGGGATTTCTGAGACTGGAATAATTACATTAGTTAGTGAGTGAAGGGATAGGTGATCGTCCGTAGAGGAAACAGCATGTATGAATTTTCTAAATTGGAAAAGAGTGTGGCAGTGCCACTTTGGAAGAACTGGGTTTTTATGTAGAATGGAGAAGTGAAAATTGCCATTTCTTAACTAACACATTTTGATGACTGTTTTCTAGGTAATTTCTGGACAGAAGCTCACTCGATTGTTTACCTCAAATCAGATACTACCAAGTGAATGCTTAAGTTGCCTTGTAGAACTACTTGAAGACCCAAACATAAGTGCCCCACTGATCTTAAGTATCATCAGTTTGCTATCTCAGCTAGGTAGTGTATTTAGTTTCCTTTTATTTTTTAGAAGATGCATGAATTTAGTATTTTCTTAAAGGGCAGGTTCCATTACAGAATCTTTTGGAGGATGATTCACATTTGAAAGATTTCTTTAAAAAAAAGATTTCTTCACTGCAAGACCTCTTGGAACTATCTTGTTGTGGCTCTCTTGTAAAGGGAATATTATAGGCATCCTTTTTTAAGATTATTGGGACAGAGAATCTGAAGCATATTAAGGGTTCAGTGGTCTACAGAAAAGAATGTACCTTGGGAAGTGTGGGCCTACTTTCAGATTTAAAAAATACATGCTCTAGTGTCCTTTGAACAGTATTAGAAAATCATAACTAGTGATCAAAATATCATCCTTTTTTTCATAGACTATACTAAACCTAGAGCTGAAAGCTAAAAATACAAGTGTTGCTTTTTTTGTTTTTCCCTACCTTGTCTTAGTTTTTAGATTTTAATTCACTGGTTACTTTTTTTCCTGATTTGTGTTGGGGGGTACAAGGGAGATATTTCTGTGTGTGGTTATAAACTTAATACATGCTTATTTTAAAAAAAAAACTAAAAATACATGCTCTAGTGTCGTATGAACAGTATTAGAAAATCATAACTAGTGATCAAAATATCATCCTTTTTTTCATAGACTATACTAAACCTAGAGCTGAAAGCTAAAAATACAAGTGTTGCTTTTTTTGTTTTTCCCTACCTTGTCTTAGTTTTTAGATTTTAATTCACTGGTTACTTTTTTTCCTGATTTGTGTTGGGGGTACAAGGGAGATATTTCTGTGTGTGGTTATAAACTTAATACATGCTTATTAAAAAAAACTGATACAGAAGTGGTAACAGGTTATTTTAAATTGACGATAAAAATGTTCTATATCTGTGCTGTCCAGTATAGTAGCCAACATGGTTGAAATTCTGAATTGGGGGGTATTTGTAAATAAAATAGCCACATCATATTTTATATTTTTTATATAATGGTAAATTTAATATGAAATAAGTTTTAAATTATTTGTCTTTCATCCATGAAGGCCATATATAAAGATGATCTACTTTGTGTCATTTTATTTTAACTACAGCTGTAGACAATGAAACCAGAGACTGTCTTCAGAATACATACAACCTAAATAGTGTGCTGGCAGGAGTGGTTTGTCGGAGCAGTACTTGCCACAATGATTCAGTGTTTTTGCAGGTATACACACCTACTTTCCACTTCATGCTTAGTCTTCCTTATTTTCAAATCAGAATTGATAGTATCTATTATGAAGTGCTGACATACAGTGTACTACATGCTGGCATTAATACTGCATAGTTAGGCACAGTTCTCATCATCAATAAATTTAAAAAGTGGTTAGTCACATGTACTACCACTTGAGATTCTAAAGAAGAAAATTTACATCTAGCACTATTATTGAAGGAAAATTCACATAACTATTTTGACAGATTTATAAATATAGATGTCAGCATTTTGAGGTGTAAACTGTTCGTATTAAAATTATAATTTAAAGTTAGCATCTAGTCTCATACTGTTGAGGAAACATTCTATAAAACTTGAAGCTATAGATTTAGTCTTCTTTAACATAGGCTCAAAGCTCTTATACCCATATTTCTTTGAACCTAAAATGCCATCAGTTGTAAGAAAGAAAAACATTGCAAATTAAATTGACATGCAATTTTAAAGATGGTAAAATATGAATAATATATATCTTAGAATTGATAGAATATATTCTCAACTTGCATATAAGTTTAAGATGATTAAGTAAGCCAGGTTGATGACACAATGCTGTGTTTGAGATAGAATGTATAGAAATGTGTGAGTCAGGAGGTGAACTTTTAAAGTCTCATTAATTGTGTATGTTTAAGTAAAATCTCATTACTTGCATGTGAAAATAGAACCTTTCTAAGAATTGGAAAGATTTTTACTCTACATGCCTCCTAAAATGGTTACATGCTCAGAAAATGTGTAGGAGTTCATTTTTGTGATCATGCAAATATATTTTTATGTGTTTATATTCATCGCTGTTTTCTTATTCTCAGTGTATTCAGCTTCTGCAGAGGTTAACATACAACATCAAAATTTTGCATTCTGGTGCCAATATAGATGAGTTAATTACATTCCTGATAGATCATATGTGAGTATGCAACCACACATGTAATCAAATAATATACTGGTTTATGGTTTTTGTTTTTTTTTTAATATAGAAAAACAGTTGATTCCATTATAAGCACTTACACAATTAGTCATAGAGAGTAACAGGCCTGCTGGTGAAACAAGTCACCTAAAATAGAGATGGTGTCAAACTAGTAATCAAGGACAAACTCCTTTAAAAAAACAACAAAAACTTATCCAGGATTAATTTAACTTTAAAAACAAATAATTTAAACAGTCTACCTATGGTATAACAGTCAGGTAAAAACATACATCTGTACAACTTATAGTCCCAAGTTTTCTTTTTAAAACCATTTCACAGACAGGAAAAAAAATAATATGAAACCATTCAAGAAATACACTGACAAGCAAAACTGTATAAGGAAATAGGAACACGTTGGACTTTCCTGATAGCTCAGTTGGTAAAGAATCTACCTCAATGCAGGAGACCCATGCAGGAGACTGAATGTTCGTTTCCTGGGCTGGGAGATCCGCTGGAGAAGGGATAGGCTACCCACTCCAATATTCTTGGATTCCATTGTGGCTCAGCTGGTAAAGAATCCTCCTGCAGTGTGGGAGACCTGGGTTCAATCCCTGAGTTGGAAGGATCCCTTGGAGAAGGGAAAAGCCACCCACTCCAGTATTCCTGGCCTGGAGAATTCCATAAAGTATAAGGTCCATGGGGTCACAAAGAGTTGGACGAGACTGAGCAACTTTGACTTTCAGGAACACATTGTGTTGACTTACTGGTTTATTTTTAACTAAAATATAGAATAATTCAATTCTTCTTAAATAATTTTTCCCCTAATTTTT
This sequence comes from Madoqua kirkii, assembly GCA_006408675.1. NCBI lineage: Eukaryota > Metazoa > Chordata > Mammalia > Artiodactyla > Bovidae > Madoqua > Madoqua kirkii. Next base: position 12,085 of record SJYC01140071.1, on the reverse strand, counting down.
AAACTGAGATAATGATTCCTATTTACTCATTGGATGATTTCAAGGATCAAATGGTATAAAACAGCTTCAGTTTTTATAACAGAAACTTATGAAATGAATTAATTGAGGCAGAAAAACTTACTGAAACTGAAAATTATGTTTATATTTAATCTTATTGAAGGAATATACTGATGAGATAGCATATGATTACTCTAACAGTTATTTTGATATTTTTGTGCTGAATTGAGCAGGATCATTTACTTTCAAAACATGAAATAAATGATCAAAACTTGGCAGTTAATCACTTCACATGTTAATCAGATTTTTCTTTTTGCTTATAAACAGGAAGGAATTTAAATATGTAAATGACTGTTTTTGAGTAATTTAGAAGGAACTTAATATTTTTATCTTTTATTATTTTTCTTGAAACAGTCAGTCTTCTGAAGATGAGTTGACAATGCCTTGTCTAGGATTATTGGCAAATCTTTGCCGGCACAATCTTTCTGTTCAACACACATAAAGACTTTGGTAAGAAGTTTATAAAATGTTTCTTTTGTTTTGTGGTAGGCTCACCTTTTTCTTTAAAAAGAAAAAAGACAAGTTAATACAAACGTTAATTTATATACTAGAAGTTTTTCTTCTGTAGCATCTCATTATTTGTCTTGAAATCTTTGTCTCATATCTTGTTGAATAAAATAAGAAATGCAGAGTTTTATGCTAATAGAGGGGAGACATGCCATTGGCAGTTGCATTTACCTCAGTCTTGTATTTCTACACAATCAATTACAACCTTCCCAAAAAGATTTATAAGTGCCTGGCATCATTACCAGTACTTGTAAGAAGTGAAGGAACTCAAATGAGGTTATCTGAACCACTGTTAGAAATATATTACATTGGGAAAGTTCATTGATTCTTTAAGTTGCTTTATGAACAGTTCCCTTGCTGTACAATATTCAGTATTACTTGTTTAGTTTTAAATTTAACAGTATCATTTGTTCATGTGCTGGATTTTTCTGACCTTGTCCTGTTTTTTGTTGGTGGAGGTTATTTTGAGCCATGAAACTGAGAAAGGTAAACATTTGCTCATAAACTCAAACTACACACTGCAGTTTACTCAGATTGTACCTGTTCATACTACTGTAAGCAATTTGTGAAAGTACCACTTACACCTTGAATGATCTCTAAATTGATAATAATATTTAATAAATTTACCTATTCTGTGCAAGATAAACTTTCTAAAACAAAAGCTAAGACTCATAATTTTTTCATTCTAATCTATTTTTTAAATTTTTTCTTCCTCAGAATAACGTGAAATCTTTTTATCGAACTCTTATAAGCTTCTTGGCCCATAGTAGTTTAACTGTGGTTGTGTTTGCACTTTCAATATTATCCAGTTTGACATTAAACGAAGAAGTTGGGGAAAAGGTAAAAATTTTTTTGCAATTTATGAAACTAATTCTAAAGTTTATATTCTCTGATAACTTAAAAGTTACTGAGACTCGCTGAGTTTTAGTGTGGTATCAACTTAAACTTTTTTTTGTATAATATCCTTTTCCTGATTTGTTTTTAAGCTGTTCCATGCACGAAATATTCATCAGACATTTCAGCTAATATTTAATATTCTCATAAATGGGGATGGCACACTGACCAGAAAGTATTCAGTTGATCTACTGGTGGATCTTCTTAAGAATCCTAAAATTGCTGATTATCTCACCAGGTATGGCTATCTGGCAAATTTAGGACTTTTTTAAACCAAAATGTATTTGTAATAAATAAAACTGCCTTTTTACACTTAGTAAACTTGGACTCTGCTTATTTACAATAGACTAAAATAATAATGTTTTCATGTGCTTTATGTTCTCATTCGTTTTTTTTTTTTCTGACTTGAAATGTGAAAGTATAACAAGGGTATGTGTGTATTTTTTACTTTGTCTTAGGTAAATAAAGTTGTGCCATTCTCCAGAATATACATATCTTGATTAATCTGTGCAAAACCAGTTTTATATCTGAACAGTATGATTATCTTATATATAAATATTTAATGTATCAATTTCATACTTATCATTTGATGTATGTTTTTATTTTAAACCTAGGTATGAGCACTTTTCTTCATGTCTTAATCAAGTATTAGGTCTTCTTAATGGAAAGGATCCTGATTCTTCTTCAAAGGTATATGTAGTTTTTTGTTTTTAAAGTTTTAAAAATTACAATATGCAGAAAAATATAAGTGCACAGATCTCTGAATCTTTGCAAAATGAACACAGCCATGTAACCAAGGTCTCAGGCAAGAAACCAGATATTATCAATATTTAGAAGCCTCCTTGAATCCTCATAAACTGGCATAATCCTTTTGGGAAACTGTTTTCATGGTGCCTGTTGAACAGTGTAAACCCTATGACACAGATTCCACGCCCATCTACAAAGTTGAGAGATATGTTAGTAAGCTCACAAAACACATAGAAAGTGTTAAATGGAAAATGAAAGTTTAAAACTGTACTATTTACTGATTTTTTTAAATGCAGATGCCTAGGGTATAAACCCAACAAAACATGTACAAGGCCTCTACTCTGAGATTACAAAACATTAATAGAAAAAACATAAATAAACACAGATATAGCAAGTTCATAGAGTGGATGAGTTTACCATATTAGAGGTCAGTCAGAATTATAGCAAGCTTTAGGGTTTTTTTTGTTTTTGGTGTATATGCAAATTGGGAAGCTGATTATAAATTCTATATGGATATGCAAGGGTCTAAAAATAGCCATTCTGAAAAAAGTGAACAAAGCTAGAGGGCTTATAGTACCAGGTATTAAAGTGTAATGCAAAGCTCCAGTAATTATAGTGCAGTATTGTCATAAGGATAAACAGCTAGCTCAGTGGAACAGAGTACAGTACAGAACAAACCCACAGAATATAGCCGCCTGATTGATAACAATACACTCTTAAAAATATGATCATTGCAGTAAATGTACTGGTCAATTGGATATCCATATGAGGAAAAGCTGAATTTTAATCCTTACCTCATAACAGATGCAAAAATCAGTCTTATAAAGAGTGTAGCTCTCAATGTGGAAGGAAAATAGTGAACTTTAAAAGAATAAAAGAAACACCTAGCAGATTATCTGCATAGCTTTAAAACAAAAACATGAACTGTGTAGGAAAAAATGTTGGTAAGTTAGATTACACTAAAATTAAGAGCTTTTCTGTTCATGAGAGGCCGCTAATAATTTAAAGAGTGAAAAAGATGCTCAACTTTATTAATAATCTTAAGGGAAATGCTAATTTAAATGGTAATACAATACCATTACACAACCACAAGATGGTTAAAATTTAAAATATGGATACTATCAAACATAGATAATGTAAAGAATGTTGAAATACTCATGGGCTAAAGATTGGTAAAACCTTTTATGAAAACTGGTATTATCTACTAACATAGGATACATGTATAAACTATGACCCAGCAGTTCCACTCTTCTGTTTACCTCAGAGTTGAATACGTGTGTTCACCATGTACAAAAAGCAGCAGTGTTGTTAACAATAGCCAGGAATTGTAAACAACCTAAATGCCAACAACAGTGGAATGGGCAAATAAACTGTGGTATGTTTATACACTGAAATACTATACAACAATGAGAATGTGTGAGGTGAAGCTGCATGTGAAAATATAAATGAATCTCACTAACATAATGCTAAGCTAAAACAGACCTAAAAGTGTACACTGTAGGATTGTATTTGTATATAAAGTTCCATGTGAGTTTTTTATACAAAGTCACAAGCTGATTGAAAATTTTATATGGAAATGCAAAGATCCAAGAATAGCTAAGGTAAAATTAATGTCTGGTGTCAAAAATCTGATGTCAAAGTAGTGATTGAGGCATTGTTTGGAAGGGGACTCAAGGGAATTAAGGAGTTTTGATGGAATTCTCATGATCTAGTTGCTAATTATTCAGGTAATTCACTTTGGGGAAAACATGTAGCTTTGCATTAGCTATTGGTGTTTTTATTTCCCTCTATGTTACACTTATAGAGAAATTGTAAATGAGAGTATTTGCTTCTATGTGCAGTACATAATCTCTGAATATGGAAATGCAAAGATCCAAGAATAGCTAAGGTAAAATTAATGTCTGGTGTCAAAAATCTGATGTCAAAGTAGTGATTGAGGCATTGTTTGGAAGGGGACTCAAGGGAATTAAGGAGTTTTGATGGAATTCTCATGATCTAGTTGCTAATTATTCAGGTAATTCACTTTGGGGAAAACATGTAGCTTTGCATTAGCTATTGGTGTTTTTATTTCCCTCTATGTTACACTTATAGAGAAATTGTAAATGAGAGTATTTGCTTCTATATGCAGTACATAATCTCTGGTAAGATAAATAAGAAACTGGTGATAGTGTCTGTTGCTTCCAGGGAATGTAGAGGTAGAGGTCAGGTCAGTACCTTTGACTTTGGAACCAAGTGAATGTATTATCTATTCAAAAACAAGTACTACAATTTGTATTTAACAGAAAATAAGTCAAAGAGTTTATCATTTGTAACATAGTAAATGCTAATGAGTTGAATTCTGTTAAAATCACTGTCAGGTTGATTAAAACACAAATCCCGATTGTATGTCATTTACAAGGAACAGATAAAGGTGGAAATAAATACACAAAGAGATACCAATACTTTTTTTTAAATAATAAATTGGAAGTATGTTAAATAAGGTAGAATTTAACTTAATAGCAATAAACAAGTTGATGTGGAATGCTGTATAATGGCATAAGGCTCAGTTATGAAGCAGAAATGTGGTAGACCAGGGAAGCAGGCTGAGGGGCATATTACCAGCATTATGTAAACTGTGGAAATAGCCATCCTTAAAGTGTTAAAGCTTTGGGATGCCATTTTTAAATATTATCCTAAAGTACACTTTATAGCAGTTCATAAATCTTAGCATGAGACAACATGTTTGTGCTGAAGAAAAATTAAGTACTATGAAAGGTATTTAACATTAGTTGAAGTTGCCCTTCTTTAATTCCCATAGTCCTCTTAACTGAAGTAACTACCATTAACAAGTTTATTTGTAACCTCTGGAACCTAATGACATGATTTGAGAAATAATACTCAGAAAAATGGGAAGCAACTTTTAATTTTTATTTTATTTAAAAATAAATATCATTTCTAACTTCATCTTTTGGTTGCTTTGTGCATTGAAGTGTAATGAAATAGACCTTAATGAAGACTTTATATTGCACAGGTTTTAGAATTACTTCTTGCCTTCTGTTCAGTGACTCAGCTGCGCCACGTGCTCACACAGATGATATTTGAGCAAACTCCATCTGGCAGCACCATTCTGGGAACCCGTTCTAAGTGTTTAGAACCAACTGTAGCTCTACTTCGTTGGTCAAGCCAACCTTTGGATGGATCAGAAAACTGTTCTGTTTTAGTGCTGGAGTTGTTCAAGGAAGTATTTGAGGTACTAGAGTGACTAAATTGACTATTTCGTTCTTATGATTCTCAGTAGACAGTTTTCTAAAATGTTTATTATATGTTTATAAAAAATTCCAATTGTTCATATCCTTTAGGAAAACTTAGCAATTACTGGACTCTGCCTCTAGTAGTAACTCCCTAGTTACTGAACTTCATTTTTCTGGCCAAGTCCCAAAAACTAGTGAGACTTCTGTGTTTTCACTAAATAACTTAGATATACTCCTTTCAGTCTAATAAATAAAGGTATGACTAAGATTTGTATGGTTTGTTGGTGTATGACTGTACTTGGCAATAGTTATATTCTGTCTCTCCATCTCAGTAGATACTGTCTGCTGTTTTTATAGAGTGGATATATAGGAACATTGAATTAAGTCAGTCAAATGGAGTGGAACATGTCAGGTATTTAAGGATATAAACAAAACTCCTTTACTGGGAATTCCCTTATAGTATAGGTGGCTCAGAGGTTAAAGCATCTACCTCCAATGTGGGAGACCCGGGTTCAATCCCTGAGTCAGGATGATCCCCTGGAGAAGGAAATGGCAATCCACTCCAATATTCTTGCCTGGAGAATCCCATGGACAGAGAAGCCTTGTAGGTTACAGTCCACAGGGTCGCAAAGAGTCGGACACGACTGAGCGACTTCACCTCATAGTGGGTTAGGGCTCTGCTCTTTTTCTGCAGGGGCATGGGTTGAATCTGGATTCCAGAAACTGATCCCACATGCCATGCAGTACAGGCTGAAAAAATAGTCCTTTTCATAGAGGCCATTAAATTCTGATAGATTCTATTATCTAGGTCATTGTGTTTTCTCTACTCTTTCCCTGTTTTTATACCCATTCTGTCTATACCAGCATTTTCCTAGAATGTTTACCCTCTCATGACTGTCAGGACTAGATCCTATGCACAAACCAAAATGTGTATGAGTGATTAAATAATTTGTTAAGGATTATCCACAAATTATTCTTTCTGTTTCATGTTGATCTCTACTTAACAATCAGTTTTAGCTTTGAAAAAGCCCTGTGAGATTCCTGATGGGAATTATTTGTGGTTGTAAAGTGTTAATACCAGTGTCTCTTTGTTATTGTAATTGTATTTAGCATCTTCACAATATTTGTTTTCAGTACATACTTAGAATCATTTTTAAGTCACAGAGCCCACTTTAAAAAGTCTTGTTTGAGACTGGCCCATTTGATAAAAAAGTCATCATAGCCCTCAAAACTGGATGAAAAAGGGTAGATTTTAAATAGGAGACAGAGGTCAAGAATATCTGAAATAATTACAGTTGACCCTTGAACAGCACAGGTTTAGACTGCATGGGTCCACTTATATGTAGATTTTTTTTTCCAATAGTAAATACTACAGTACTACACAGTCTCCCAAGGTTAGTTGAATCCATAGATACAGAATCACAGATACAGGAGGCCAGGGCCAACTAGATTATACTCAGATTTCAGCTGCATGGTGAGGTTGGCACCCCTAATCTTCACACTGTTCAAGGATCATCTGTATAAGAAATTTAAAGAGAATTGCAGTTCCCTGATGACTGTGCCTTCTGTATTCTCTTTTTTTTTTAATCTTTGGTGGTGGTGAATTCTCCAGGATGTCATAGATACTGCTAACTGTTCCTCAGCTGATCGTTTTGTGACTCTTCTGCTGCCTACAATCCTTGATCAGCTTCAGTTCACAGAACAAAATCTAGATGAAGCCTTAATAAGGAAAAAATGTGCAAGAATGGTCAAGGCCATTGAAGTTTTGTTAAATATCCTTCAGTTTAAGTATGGAAACTAACTGCTTATATTTTTTAGAATTTATTTTCTGCATTTTTACTGTCTTTATGTCATTATTTATAATTTTATATCTCTCATGCTTGAATCTATACAGAATTACTGAACTCAAGTTTAAATTAAAGAACTGATACTCACGGAAGAGTCTCTTAGAAAAAGTTACCTAGTCTTTTTTCCCATCTTTTTCTGTGTAAAACTTTTCAGACATTTTCAGAAATGCTTTTTAAGTTTGTACATTTTTTATCATAATTGGAGGTTAGTAGATACATAAATAACTACCCTGATATTCTCTTTTGATGCTGATTGCTGCCCCTGGATGATGTATGTTGTGATGGACTACATCAGAGAAGAAAAATATATTGGTAGTTATTATTTTAGCTTTTTTTTTTAGCTTGTCAATAAAGATGACATGACACTTACTTATAAAAACGATAACCTTGTATTTCAGAGCAGTAAGAATGTAGTCAATTTTGTCCTGCCCCATAGCAAACTCAGCATCTTTTAAATTTCTTCTCTGAGCTGCTCCTTCTTAATTTTCTTCTTTCTTGATGGCAGTGATTCTCAATTCTGGCTATATATGAAAATCATCTGGAGAACATTTAAAAATACTGATGCTTGACTCCTACTTCCAGAGACTAATTCAGTTAAAATAATGTGGAACCTTGGGATGTGAAGCCATGTTTGTGACTGTTTAAACTATCCAGGTGATTCTAACATGCAGCCAAAGTTGAAAACCACTGCTGTAAAGGCAGGATTATTTTGCTTGACCTTGAGATACTCTAAAATATTTAGGCCTCCTCTCATTGAATAGTACCAAACTTAACCCCTTTTTAATAATGGATATTCAAATTAACTTACAGAGAAATTGAGAAAAAAACAAATGAGAAAATAACTTCCTTTATTTCAACAAGTATTTATTGACCCATTGTGAAACCTGTTAATAAAAAACTAACATTGAAAAAGCAGATCCTTTCTCTGTTTTGCTTTTGAGTCATAAACTTCAAACACTTAAATCAGTAGACTGAGTAAAGCAGATGGGCCTCCTCAGTGTGGGTGGGTATCATCCAATCTGTTGGAAGTCTAAATAGGATAAAAATATTAATACAAAGGAAGGAAGAACTTACTCTCTGCCTGTTGGAACTGGAACACTGCTCTCTTCCTGCACTTGGACTAGGGCTTCCATTATCCGTTCCCCTGGTCTCAGGTGTTTGGGCTCGGGCTGGACTACACCGTGGCTTTCCCGTGGGCCTCCAGACTTCTCAGCCTCCATCACTGCAGGAGCCAATTTGTTATACTAAATCAACCCCACCTCTCCCCTCCCTCCCCCTCCCTGTCTGTCTCCCTCTCTCTCTCTCTGGAAATCCCTGAATGATCCAAACACTGAATAGTCCCTGTTATGGAGACTGTTAATCATGACTGAATCTATTTTGCTTTCTCATATAGCTGTCCAACTATAAACTACATTTCATATCTTTCCTTGTGGCTAGCAGCAACCATATGAGCACATTCTCACCAATGGAATGTGACCAGAAATGATGGATCGTGGAAAATTTAAAACATCTATCTGCAAATTCTTTGCCAGTCTTCCAGTCAAAAGATGAAATCTAGGTCCCCTGCTTAAAGGCACCCTTCCAACCAAAAAAAAAAAAAGCACAAGTGACCTAGGCTACACTAGAAAAAGCCACGCAACTCCTGCCTGTTTCTCTTCAGAAGCCTCATCTATCATGTAAGAACTCCCATCACCCTGCAGCCTCCATACAGAGAGAACATGCAGACACATCCACACAGAGAAAGATATGTGAACAGAGAGTCCCCATCATTCCAGCCTCAGCTGCATGAGTCTTCCCAGTTCAGATACAAGATAAGTGGATAAAGAAGCCTTTTTGATGAGCTACCCTTTGCCCTTATCCAAATACAAGGGAAAACACCCAGCTGCACCCACCCACCCCTAGATGCAAAAGCCAAATTGACAGTCTTCAATTGCTTGAAACCACTTTCGGAGTGGCTGTTACAACTGGAACATGTATGGAACTTCTATGTCATTTGTTGAAATGTCTTTTTTTTAGATTTTAGCTCTGTGTTCTTTTCATCACCAAAATATGGAAGTGTCTGTGATCCAGCTTGAATGGGCAAAGAAGGATAATGCCCTTCTTTGGACAGAAGGATAGAAGAAAGCTTTGTGGTTGAAAGAACATATGAAGCAGAACCACCAGACAACCTGGCCCACGATGAAATCTTCTCAAGAGTGAGACAGGAGCTGCTAATTTTTTTAAGCCATATATTTGGGATCATCGTTGTCACAGCAGCTTAGCCTTCATTTTAAATAGCACCCATAATAAGCCCTGAAGCAAAGACCTTCAGGTACTGATGGATATAAATTTTGAGAAACCCATCTTCCAATAAAAATGCCAGCTCACGACTTAGAAGAGTCTGATAGTGAAGCCCAAACATCTGAGTCAGGCACATAGCATGTCAATCAGCTTTTAATGTCTCACCCTCAATAATCAAAAACACTAAAGAGATAGCCAATAATCAATAGACATTAAAAGAAAGCTCCCTACAGCAGAAGCTATGATCAAACAAGTAAATTAATAAAAGAAGAAAACAGATTTAGAGGAAGATAAATGGTACAGAGCATAAAAAGGAAACAGTTAAATTCTTATTAACATCCTCTAAATGAAAGCACACTGCATCTGTGAAGAAAATTCAGTTTCACAAAGTACAGAACAGGGACTTTCCTGGTGGTCCAGTGGGTAAGACTTTGCCTTCCAATGTAGGGGTTATGGCTTCAATCCTTGGTTGGAGAGCTAAGATCCCACATATCCCTCTGCCAAGCAGATCAAAATATAAACAGCAAAAACAACATTGTAAAAAATTCAATAAAGGCTTTAAAAATGGTCCACATCAAAGAAACCTTTAAAAAAGTTTTTTAAAGTATAGAACTCACTGAAATAAAAAATATTCAAAGGAAGGTTTGAAAGATGAAACAGAATAAATATTTTACAAATTACAATAAAAATGCAAACAAACAAAAAAAAAAAACCAGGAGAAAACTGAAGATCAATTAGAGAGGTAAAACACCTATCTAAGGTGTTTCAGAAGGAAAAGAGACAACACAAAATAAATCTCAGAACTGCAAAGTATGAGCATACTGGCAAAATATTCTAATTGCCAATAAAATAAAGGTGAAAGGACTCACTCCAAAGTACATAATTAAGAAATTTCAGAATTTTGTGGATAAAAAGAAGATTCAGAAAGAGGAAAAGAACAAACACATAACATACAGAGATGAGATCAGAATGACATAAACATTCCTAACAACAACACAGGAGAAGGCAATGGCACCTCATTCCAGTGTTCTTGCCTGGAGAATCCCAGGGACGGGGGAGCCTGGTGGGCTGCCGTCTATGGGGTCACACAGAGTCGGACACGACTGAAGCGACTTCTTAGCAGCAGTAACAACACAGGGGGCTGGGATACAGTAGTGCAAAACCTGAAAAATTCTGGGGGAAAAGTGCTTTTTAACCTTGAACTCTACACCCAAGCTATGAGTCAAGTATATGACAAGCAAAGACCCTTTCAGACATGAAAAATTAGTTCCAGTGTATCTTATTTTAGCAGTTCTAGAAATAAAGCAGCAAAAGCAGAGAAACACAAAACCAGGAAAACAAGGAGGTCAGGATGAGAAACCGTAGCAGTCCACAATGAATGGAGGACACGGGGCTGTGGAAATATCTACCAAAGAAAAAATATAATAGAGTGTTTGGAACTGTGCTGAAATTCCAAAAACTAATAATGAGCATGTCAACTGGAGCATCGGGGAAAGCAGCAGTAAACTCAAAGAAGGCAAAGCAAAGCAAGGATGAGGTAATTTTTAATTTCTATATAAAACAAAAAGTTGAAAGGAGGCTGTAGTATCCTGCTTTACTCAGCAGAGAACGGTATCTATGTAGAAATAATAATACAGTCACTGTTCACTGATATAAGTATTCTAACTACTTTCATGGGAGGCAGTAAGTAGGGAAAGAGATAGGTAGATGAGAAAAAAAGTCTCAACTAACATAAGAGAAAATCAATTGCAAATATTCAACATATAAATCAAGAAACATCAATGATGAGTACATAACTTAGAAATCTGGAGGTAAGCAAAAAGTCGAAACTGGCTGCCTCTGAGGAAACTAAATAGGAGGCAACATGCAACAGTAATATCTCAACATAAGAATTACAGAAATAAATTTCTTCCTCTGTGTACCTATTTTCTTTTTATAACAGTTGTGTTTGAGACCTTTTCTAGAGATGATCAAAAATGGTACTGGAACCAAGGAACAAGAAAATAAGGATGATTAATTTTCATATTTATTGATTTATAAGGTTGACTTTGGTTTTCATCATTTCATAGCCTTTCTTCAATATATATTTCAGCTTCTACAATAACAAGGATCTTATGTTCTATTTCTTTGGTCTCTTTACTCTTTACTTCTCAACTTCCATAAATACACATACACACAGAGAGTGATCCTCATTCTACGAGTACTTAATGTGCTAGGGATATTCTGTGCAACAGTTATTCATGTTCTAGGTACTGAGAATGTATCAGTGAATAAAATCGATAACATCTCTTTCCTCAGGGAGCCTCCATTTCGTGGTATTTAGAAAAAATCAGAGTAATTTAGTTCAAATTATTTAGGTAATATAGACTTTTTCTGGCTTACTGAGAGCATTATAATATTAGTGCTTGTGGTCCCCAAGGAAAAATGATTAGACATGAATCCCATGCCATGTAAGTCTATGTTTTTTTGATATCACAGAAATAACACCACTGAGAATTTATCACACACATGTTCTAAGACAAA
>SJYC01140070.1:0-61358 GCA_006408675.1 Madoqua kirkii | reverse complement strand
TACAGGTCATTTTTTTCATCCTTTTTATTCACTGGGAAGGATCTACTGAAATTAAACTTTCCAGGAGTCTCATATAGAAAGTTTTAGAGCTAAAAAGTCAGACAAATTACTTGTGATCATTTACTAATAAAGTACATAAAGCTGTCAGATTGATCTCACCTCTTTTTGAGTCTAAAGGAAAAAACTATACAAAATTGTATAACATAAAGCAAGAATAAATATTTCAAATATGAAATAATATATAACAATGATAAAAATAACAGCTAACATTTACGAGTAGCTACTATATCCTAGGTTTTTCAATACATTTGTTTTACTGTAATTTTCAAAACAGTTCTCTGAAGTATGTACAGCCCTAAGTTGATAGATAAATAGGGCTCAGAGAGATTAAAGAACTTTCTCCTCTCTAAATCCTTGGGACTTGAATGTGAGTCTGCCTGTGTACAAAGTATACAAAGTACACTTTGCCCAGTATACTGAGTGATCTCTGAAGATGACTTAAGACCATTAGAACAACCTCTCACAAAGAAACAAATACAGATTTTTTTTTTCCTTTCATACCTCATTATTCATAGCAAATAGTTTCCCAGTCTTTTTATAAATACTTGTAAAATGTAATTTGGAATAGTGAAAATGTTCTGGAACTAGATAGTAGCAATATTTCCAACACACCGTGAATATACAAAATGTCACTGAATTTTACACTTTAAAACGGTTAAAATGGTAACGTTTATGTTATGTGTATTTTACCACCGTAATTTTTTTTACAAGGCATTTGTCCCCAAGGAAGTACGTTAGAAACTTACCCTTTACCTACACAGGATTACAGATTTCAAGGCTGCCTCCACATTTCTAACATTGTACATTTAAATTTGACCTTGCTGATAGGGACTTCCAAACATCTGGTTCTAGGAAAGACCTGCCTCTTGAATTCAGACCCAACTTCCTGATGAATATATCCATGTGAATTTCCAACAGGCTTATAAATCGAACCTGTGCTATGCCAAGTTCCTCATATTCCCCCAAGCAGGCTCCTTCCCAGTCAGCCCAGGTTAAACGATGGCAACTCCACTCTCCGAGCTGCTCAGAGCAAAGCTTCAGGACACTGCCTTTTATCTCTTCCCTCCTCCTCCCTACATCAGTAAATCATGATGGTTCTACCTTAAAACACTGTTTCTCAACCTGGGCACTACTGGCCAGTGGGGGAGAGAGAATTCTTTGTTGTGGGGTCTGTCTTGTGTATTTTAGGATATTTAGCAACATCCCTGGCTTCTGCTTTGATGCTGGTAGCACACTCCAGTTGTGACAACCAGTTGTAACAATCCTAAATGTCCTCTGCTGGGCAAAATTTTCCCTGATTGAAAACCAGACTTTATATGTAGCCAAAACTCAACCCCTTCTTACCATCTTCACTGACATAACCGTGGTTCAAGCTATTATCATCAACAGTCCTTATTTCCACAGTAGCTTACTAACTAGTCTCCTTGTTTCCACTCCCTTGACTGATCACCCAAGATAATCCTATTAAAGTATTATAAAACAAAAAGGAAAAAAGAAGATCATGTCACCACTCTCTAAAAACTCCCCCAAGCCTTTCTATTTCACCCAAGAGCCAAAGCCAAAATTGTATCCTGATCTATGAAGACATACCTGACTTCAGTGCACTCTCCCCTCTGACCTGACCTCCCATCACTGCCCACCATGTTTGCTCTGCTCCAGAAGAGCTGGACTCTTCTCTGGTCCTCAAACAAGCCACACTCACATCTGTCTCAGGGCCTTTTGACCTTGTGGTTCTCTTCCTGTGGAATAGTCATCCTGATATTCCCATGGCTGGCTCCCTCACTTCCTTCAGGTCTTTACTCAAATTCCCTGCCTCAGTGGGGAAGCCCCTAGCCCACCCATTTCAAATGTCGCTCTTTCACCTATCACTTATGTGTGGACTCTAAAAAGTGATATAAATGAACTTATTTACCAAACAGAAACAAACTTACCCACATAGAAAACAAACTTATGTCTACCAAAAGGGAAAGTTGGGGAGGAGGGATAAATTAAGAACTTGGGAGTAAGAGATACACACTACTAGGTGGTTCAGACGGTAAAACTCTGTCTGCAATGCAGGAGACCTAGGTTCAATCCCTGGGTCAGGAAGATCCCCTGGAGAAGGAAACGGTAACCCACTCCAGTACTCTTGCCTGGAAAATCCCATGGACAGAGGAGCCTGATAGGCTACAGTCCACGGGGTTGCAAAGAGTCAGACACGACTGAGTGACCTGACTTTACGTAAAACAGAAAAAACAGTAAGAACCCTCTGTATAGCACAGGGACTGCTACTCAATATTTTGTAATACCTATATGGAAAAAGAATATACATATAACTGAATCACTTTGCTGAACACCTGAAACTTAACACAACATTGCAAATCAAATATATTCTAATGAAAAATAAATTTCAAAAACTACAAAGAAATAGTCCTCTCTCATCTGTCATTGCACATCCCTCCTCCTTTCCTTACCTTTCCTTCTAAGCCTTCAACCCCAACCAATACACTCTCCATTTTACTTCCGGAGTGTGTTTATTAATCTGTTCATGAGGATCAAGGATTTGTCTCTTTTATTCTCAACTTATTTCTAAGAACACCTGGCACATAGTGAGGTCTCATCAAGGATCAGAAGAATGAAGCAACCTCTCAGAACCAGTACTGAGGAACTTTTAAAGAGATCACTAGTTATCATAGCTTCAGAGACCATAATCTGCTCATCTCTAGGAAGCAAGCAGACAGCAATAGTATATGTCTACCTAAAACAACAAACAGCATCACTCCTTATCTGATATTTTTGCTGACATGATCCTTCTTTCTTGGCTGACAGGAGCCAAACACTAAATATAGATCAATGGATCTCATCACAGTGATGACAGGCATTCAATAGCCTTGCTGGATCAATGACCCCACAGCCTGTACCTCACCAGACTCTCTCTTAGTAGAGAAAACATAGCAACATAATATATCATTCACTTATTATTCATCAATCCATTGTTTTTCCACAGCCAAGACACACTCAGAAATGCCTCTGATTTGGCTGAGGTTGACAAACACTTAATCTATGGATGAGGGAAAAACGATAGATACAAGCAAAGAGCTTAAATGACTGGCACTACAATCTAAATAGGGAGAATGGTTTCTAGGTTTCTAAAATAAGGTATATTTATCTGGGTCTCCATGGAAATCTGTTCAAATTCCAGATTATACTGGACCTGAGTTTTGGGTTTGATAATATCCTCCAAAAATGCAGCTAATTTCAGCTGCACTTGAGTTTTTAATTCAAATAAAATATAATAAATCACACATAAGTAGGTACAGATTCTAAGCGGGCTAACTTGCTTCAGTCATGTATGACTCTTTGCAGCGCTATGGACTGTAGGCTTCCAGGCTCCTCTGTTCACAGAATTCTCCAGGCAAGAATATTGGAGTGGGTAGCCATGCATTCCCCAGGGGATCTTCCTGACCCAGGGATTGACTCAATGTCCCTGGCACCTCCTACATTGGCAGACAGGTTCTTCACCACTAGCAGCACCTGGGAAAGCCCTGCGGTTGTCTTTCAAGGTGATGACCCAGAATTGCTCTAGGTCATATGACTTCTCAAACTGATTTATCTCTTACCTTTAAAAGAATAGTGCATTCATGTCAGTACTATTCATAATAACAAAAAACTAAAAGCTGATGAAATGACCATGCAATAGAGGAAGAATAGATAAGCAAATGAGCACTGATTAAATAAATTCATAAAACTGCAAAAGGAAACTATGCAACCAATAAAAGATGAAATTGACCCATGTGCACTAGTATGTAATATTCACCAAGTCATCATTACATGCTGAAAGCAACATGCAAAGTAAGATGCCGCCAAGCATGATTCTGATTGTATGAAGTACTGTTTGTCTGCATGTACATGTTCTTGCTGTTGTTTAATCACTAAACTGTGTCCGACTCTTCTGCAGTGCTATGGACTGTAGCCTGCCAGGCTCCACTGACCATGGAATTTTCCAGACTCTAAGAATACTGGGGTGGGTTGCCATTCCTTCTCAAGGGATCTTCCTGACCCAGGAACCAACCAGCATCTCCTGCATTGGCAGGAGAATTCTTTACCACTGAGCCACCAGAAAAGCTCATATGTACACATAGATATGCACAAATCAGAAATTTTCAGATCCACATTCTCTACCATTCCACACTCAGGTTCCCGTCTAGAAGGCAGAACCATAACTAGTAATAATAATAAAACATATGTGTGTGTATTTTGTGTGGTTTATATACACAATTATGCATAGAGAGGTACTTCCTTACACGTGCAAGGGATATTTCTGAAGGATATATAAGAAATTGGAATACATAGCCTAGACTTTGGCTTTTAATTTTATATCTCTGAGAGCTTTTTTACTTTTAAAATGACTGATCACATACAAGGAATAAATTCATAATTTATAAATGAAACCATACAGGAAAACACACATTAGTACCTTTTTGATGGCACAGAAATGAGAGAAAGAAGTAATGAAACCCTGGGAAAATGCGAGTGATGACACGGATATGCATGTTGAACAGTGCAAAGCATCTGATGGGAAGGATTCTTGCTTCTAAAACAAGTGTGACAGTTGCCACAGTGCCCCTCACTGTAGAGTGGGTCTGTGCCATTTTGTTCCACTGACCCACTTTTAGAAAAGCACACTTACATTTAACATTTGCTTCAAAATAAATCCATTTTCTTAATACATCCCATTCACATTTCCGATTTTCTACTTTCTGTCTTAATTGCACTTTTTTGGGAACTTTAGACCAGAGTACAGCCATATAAATGTACTTATTTAGATTTGATAAAATATGTAGTCTTTTCTGACTAAAATAAAATAGCCCCTTTGCAAAAATGTAATCTTGACTTTTAGAACTATTTCCAAAGCTTTCTACTGTGAGGTAAAAAGTGAAAATCATTAATGTGGTATTAGAGTCCACAATTAAATTAATTTATAAGGGCTTTAATGCAATTAAATTTCCTCCAGACTGTATCTCTAATGGTGTTGGGGTTTTACTTAATTTACTTTAAGCATAATTCACTTTCGTTTTTGCAAAGCCATTTAAATATTACAAATATCACTTTTATACATATTTCCATGGCGACATAATATGTTTGCAGTCTATTTAATTTACAGATGATGAGCCTAAAATGAAAATTCTCCAAGGACCATAGATCTTCTATGACATCACAGTTTCCAATTCCAAGATATTAGGTGTATAAATTATCTGTATTTGCTAGAATGGACTCTTGAAACTGTAATATTATTTTAAATGATCTGATTGTGAAACTTGAAGAAAACTAAAATCTATAACAAAGAAAAAACACCAGTGATACAAAGAGCCAAGATGTTTGGGTTTATAATTTAAGCTGATAAAGTATTAGCCTTTAAAATTAAACAGTGCTCTTCCACAGTCACATTAAGGAAATATTTAGAGAAGAACATAATTTATATGCAAGTCTCCAAACCTCAACTTATTCATATACTCATGTACAAGGTAGCTAAGGATCTCCAAACACATTAAGGCCACTGTAGAATCACAACTAATGGGCCAAGCTGTTGGGATAATTTTCCATGCTTCAAAGCATATATATATAGAATGTATGCTAGAAAATGTACAATAATAAATACCTAGCTAGTTTATACACCAAAAGAAAGACATACATTAATATTTCAAATCATTTTGAGGATATCAACTAAATTCAGATGCCATTTTCATTACAAATGTGTTGCACAGTGGTGATATACTGACAGAGAAGCAGATATAACTATGGCGATCATAAATTTAATTGACAACAACATGGAAATTCAGAAGGATAACAAGCATCACGGTTGGAGGTGACAATTATACAGGAATAAGAATCAAATGTATTATAAAGAAGAAACTTTTTTTTTTTTTCCTCTCTGGAGAATTCCCACTCCTCCATGAGTAAAAAGGACAAGAATGGAAAGAATATTCTTCTCATTAATGAAAATGGGACAAAGGAACACCCAGGACATGCCTACCTGGTTTCCAGATGAACTGATTATCCTTTTTGCATTCCAAATGAGCTGCTTGGGACAGCAAGAGAGAAAGTAACAGAAATAGCTTCCTCATGCTCCTCCATACCCAGCCAGTGACAGCCAGATTACACTGTGGAAACATTCTTCAGGATTCCGCCTCTTGACTTTCCTATTCCTAAAAGAAAAAAAAAGAACATCATGTAAGTTTCTTCTGTAAAGAAATTATAAAAACTCACTCCAGCCACTAGAACTTTTAGCAAAATGGCATTATAAATATTCAAGATCATAGAGTATCTAGAATATTGTTAATAATATTTTAAGGTTAGTGTGAATTATTCCATGTTTTCAATCCTTACCCATGGGAGGCGGGTTCTTTACCACTAGCGCCACCTGGGAAGCCCTTACCCATGGAAGGTGCTATCAGTTCTAAGGACTCTGTGTGTAAGTGCACTGTCCACAGTCCCCCATACAGTTCATCTTTGTTTTTAAGAGCAGGGTTGGCAGATACCTAGTATACTCCCTCCTTCTACTCAATCAGACTCCTTGAGGATCCCATGATTTGGGGAGAAAGGTCAGCATAAACAGCAAAGTCCAAAATAGGGCAATGAATGCTCTAACAGTGGTATTAAGCAAGTGAGAGGGAACGATTTCAAAGAAGGCACCTAGTTCCTCTGTGATGAGGGGGAAAAAAAAATAGGGAAATCTCACACAAGGTAACATTTAAGATAAGCCAGAGGAAAAGGGCTTGAGTGTGTCAGGAAGGCATTTCAGGCTGACTGAGAGAATTAGGTGCTGAAATGTACTTTGTATTTGGGAACAGGGAGTGGGCCAGTGGCTACAATGAAAGACACAAAGGGGAGGGCGGAATGGACAGAGATGAGATTTTGCATGCAGGTTGGGGAGCAAATTATAAAGAGCCTTGAATGTCCTGTGAGGGTTTTAGGGTCCATTCTGTAAATAACAATAAGAATCACAGGAAAGCAAATGAACTGTAAGTAACTGACATCAGTAAACAAAATGGATCACAAAGAAATTGAGGCCAGTTAGGAAACTAGGTAAATATTCCAGACAAGTACTGGTAAATGAAAAGATCAGAAGAAATTTCAAAACTTAGTTTACAGGCTAGGTGTGATGGATTTGATTAGCAACTGGATGGGATGTATGAGAGATATAAGATAGAAAAGACAGATTCCAGAGCTGATGGGACCCCTCAACCAAAAAGGAGAAACAGGAAGAGGGGCAGATTTTCAAAAGAAGATTAAGACAATTTCCTTAAGAGAATATCAAATCTGTTGTGCCTGCAGAACACAATCTTGCAGGTAGTTTCCCAAAAGACATAAGAAGATTCTACACTGAGTTAAAGAGATCTAGGATGAACATGAAAGTTAGTCAATTAGTTGTGTCTGACTCTTTGTGATCCCAAGATTGCCAGGCTCCTCTGTCCATGTGATTTCCCAGGCAAGAATACTGGAGTGGGTTGCTATTTCCATCTCCAGGGGATCTTCCTGACCTGCCACAATACATAATGTTAGAAAAATATACTGATAGGTAAAAGGCAAAAAAAAAGGATATGTTAGAATAATGTTACATATGTTAGAAAAATACACTGATAGATAAAAGGTGATAAAAGGATAACACAGTAAGAAAGATTGTCAAGGATAGAAGTTATTGCCCATAAACATTTACCAAAGAATTGCTGAAAGTGGGAAGTAAGTCTGACTGAATTTCCTAGACTTAAGAAAAAAAAAAAGACAAAAAGAAGTGGCTACTATAGCCCTCATATACAGAGGAGTAAAGTATATGTTCTTTTCACATTGTTTTAGGAGAAGCCATCCTCCTGCTCCAAGCAGTGGTGGAATCAACCCCGAGAGTTCTCATCAACACAGATGCCGTGCTGAGTCATGCACTCAACGCATCCCTTCATCAATAAAACAGACAACAGCAATCTGTAGTCAGTGGGGTCTTGGGCTCTTGTAGAGCATTCCAAGGGTACAGTGGCAAAATACAAGTCAGTGAAAGTGATGCTGCAAGGAGCCAAGCAACGAAGTTCAAGTACACAGCTCTCTGATGACTTGACTTGGTACAGGGATGAAGAGAATACTTGGATAAGCAACCAAAAGCTTCTCTTCTGTTTCTGCATTGCATGCCAATATCGAAAGAGTGGAGTGTTGCTGCTAAAATAAAACAGAGCTCCCCTGCTTGACTCTTTGTTCCCAGGAGTGGCCTATTAGACTATCCCATGGAACCTGTGAGGCACTGCTGGACACACTTCATAAACCTCTGGATGAGACACACGCTGTACCCCTACTTGAGATGCTTTTGTGCAAGTATACATGTATACACTTTAGATGATGGGTATTTCAGGTTGCTAATGGCAAAACCACGTGCTTAACAAGCAACACAACAAGGAAGGGTTTGGGAATTTTATTATGATAGCTTAAAGTCTGCACACATACACACACATGCAAGTAGTCAATTCATTCTTCATAATATAGATTTGCTACAAAAACTTTGGTGTGCACATTTTTTAGAAGGTACCATTGCCATTAATTTTTTAGATGGTACCAATGCCTTCATGGGAAGGCAGCTGAAAAATCCCTAAAAAGGTGATAAAAGGATAACACAGTAAGAAAGATTGTCAAGGATAGAAGTTATTGCCCATAAACATTTACCAAAGAATTGCTGAAAGTGGGAAGTAAGTCTGACTGAATTTCCTAGACTTAAGAAAAAAAAAAAAGACAAAAAGAAGTGGCTACTATAGCCCTCATATACAGAGGAGTAAAGTATATGTTCTTTTCACATTGTTTTAGGAGAAGCCATCCTCCTGCTCCAAGCAGTGGTGGAATCAACCCCGAGAGTTCTCATCAACACAGATGCCGTGCTGAGTCATGCACTCAACGCATCCCTTCATCAATAAAACAGACAACAGCAATCTGTAGTCAGTGGGGTCTTGGGCTCTTGTAGAGCATTCCAAGGGTACAGTGGCAAAATACAAGTCAGTGAAAGTGATGCTGCAAGGAGCCAAGCAACGAAGTTCAAGTACACAGCTCTCTGATGACTTGACTTGGTACAGGGATGAAGAGAATACTTGGATAAGCAACCAAAAGCTTCTCTTCTGTTTCTGCATTGCATGCCAATATCGAAAGAGTGGAGTGTTGCTGCTAAAATAAAACAGAGCTCCCCTGCTTGACTCTTTGTTCCCAGGAGTGGCCTATTAGACTATCCCATGGAACCTGTGAGGCACTGCTGGACACACTTCATAAACCTCTGGATGAGACACACGCTGTACCCCTACTTGAGATGCTTTTGTGCAAGTATACATGTATACACTTTAGATGATGGGTATTTCAGGTTGCTAATGGCAAAACCACGTGCTTAACAAGCAACACAACAAAGAAGGGTTTGGGAATTTTATTATGATAGCTTAAAGTCTGCACACATACACACACATGCAAGTAGTCAATTCATTCTTCATAATATAGATTTGCTACAAAAACTTTGGTGTGCACATTTTTTAGAAGGTACCATTGCCATTAATTTTTTAGATGGTACCAATGCCTTCATGGGAGGCAGCTGAAAAATCCCTAAATACTTCCCCCATAATATAACATGGGTAGACCTAGAGCAGACAGAAAAAGACACATATCATATGTTGTCTCTTAGATGTGGAATCTAAAAAAGAATACTACAAATGAACTTATATACAAAACAGAGTAGAGTCCCAGAGAGGGAAAACAAACGATTATTAAAAAAGAAAAGGAGGACGTATAAATTAGGAGTTTGGGATTAAAATATACAAACTGCTATACAGAAAAGAGGTAACTAACAAGGACCTACTGTATAACATGGAGGCTATACTCAATAGATTTTAATAATCTATAGTGAAAAAGAATCTAAAAAAGAATGCATATATAATGTAAAACTGAACTACTTTGCTGTACACCTGAAAATAATACAAAATTGTAAATTAACTACATTTCAATAAAAAATTTTTAAGACAAGATAATTTCCTAGTGAATCCTATAAATCAAATTAGCTTTAAAAAAATACCCCTGGGAAAGCAAATGAATTGGCTTTCTGTATAATGATGGATTTAAGTCATTGTAATGTTAGAGAACTTTTGATAAAAAGAATGATTCATGTTTTAGGGCAGTTAATCTTATGCCATTATTATTACTATTATTATACTAATTAACCAGCAGGACCAGCTCTCTACTGAGACCACTTCTTTTGTGATAGGAAATCACCAGGGTATAGGTGATGACTTTGTTCATTCTCATTGTGGGAGACAGACTTTCAGCATATCTAAGAGCATATTCATGTCATTACAAGGTAAGCCAAAGGGATGGAGGGCCAAAAGCATGTTTGTTCAACTCTAAATGGCGGTAAGTGAGAAGCCAAGAAAAGATTTAAAAGGATTTGGAGTTCCAGTGAGACTGCATGTAAGCGTAACCTGGATTGATTAGCCAATAATTTATGTATAAGAGTTCTGTATTAACTCTGCAAAGGGAACCACTGGCTTTAAGGGTCCTTTTGTGTTCACCTAAGCTGCCAGTGGAAGATCCCTGAAGAAAGTGGCTTACAGACTCTGTCCTCACCATTATCTCCTGGCTATCATGGATTAATAAGGATGATGACAGTAAAGACATAGAGAACAGACTTGTATTTTTCAAGGGGAGGGAGCCTGGGACTTTGGGACTAGCAGATGCAAACTATTATATAGAGGATGGATAAACAAGGTCTACTGTATAGCATAGGAAACTGTATTCAATGTCCTGTGATAAACCATATAAAGAACTATATATATGTGTGTGCGTGTGTGCGTCTATGTGTATATCTGATTCACTTTGCTGTACAGCAGAAATTAACACAATATTGTAAATCAACTATGCTGCTACTGCTAAGTCACTTCAGTCATGTCCAACCCTGTGCGACCCCATAGATGGCCTCCTACCAGGCTCCCCCATCCCTGGGATTCTCCAGGCAAGAACACTGGAGTGGGTTGCCATTTCCTTCTCCAATGCATGAAAGTGAAAAGTCAAAATGAAGTCACTCAGTCATGTCTGACTCTGAGCAACCCCATGGACTGCAGCCTACCAGGCTCCTCCATCCATGGGATTTTCCAGGCAAGAGTACTGGAGTGGGGTGCCATTGCCTTCTCTGAAAATCAACTATACTTCAATAAAATTATTTTTTTTAAAAAAGGATAGTGACAGTAGCAACCTAAAACTAACCATGATTTAAAAAAATGAAATGGAGATCTTAGAGAATGCACCAAAGCATCTCAGTTTAGGAGGCCACAGCAATTTTACTCCTAAAAACACCCACACATTTTTAGCATCTGTACTAGCTAAAACCCTATACTTTGTTACCTCTCTTTTCCCAAGAAACTTGAGAACAAAGGATGAGAAATTAGGTTTGAAGAAGTCTCTACCATTCACCATGCTTTATATCCACTAGTAAATGGAGAATCTCTGCTGAGTTGATGGAGCATGCAGAATGGAGTTTGAACACAGGTTTGTCTTACTCCACTAAACTATGCTGCCTCTATTCCCTCTAAAGACCTGAAACTCACTAAATTATTCCTGGGAAGACACTAGGAGTCATACTTGTATCCATGACTTTAAAAGCCACACAAGAGTTCACAATAAACACAATGAGAGGAAGCAAGAAACAATTAGAGCTGCCACTTCTCTGTTTGTAAAACACAACTGGAAAAATGCTGCAACTACCATGAAAAAATATATTATTCAGGAAGCATGTGCTACTCACAACGGCATGAATAATTTATATCAGGAAGGTCGTTGAGTCTCCAAATCAACTTATTTACTATATATCTTAGCATCCAAAATGTATTTGCAAGGTTAGCTCTAAACTGATGAATACTGAGAGAAATTTAAAAAAATAGTTTCTCCTTTTAGCCTCAGTTTTCTAATCATTTAAAGGCCAAACTATGAAAAATGTGCTTTACATTCATATGCATTTCATTTTCCTTTAAATGTATTCTTATCATTGAAGTCCTTGAATATTTAAAAAGGTAAAAACTTATAAAATAAGAACTGTTGCAATCTGCTTACAGTCTGAAGGAACAGCAACAAGGAGAACCTCAGACTTGACTGTGCACATCCCCATAGCGCCATCTCACGGCAACTCTGCAGAGAAGGTGCCTGAGCAGCAGCGGCTAGAGGGGAGGCTGCCCACACTTCAGATCAACTCTGTGGACCAGGATGGGAACTCCAACCAGTTGCCCAGGGCAAGTGATTGTTAACTAAACACTGGAAAAGAAGCCAGAGAAGCACCTCCTTTTTCTCAGCCATTTGCCTAATTTCTGATTGCATATTGTGCACTGCATTCCATCCTGCATAATCTGTCAATATACAAAATACTGACCTAAGCACTTCACTGAACTCTCACTATAGCCTTATGAAATAGATATTCATGTTATCCCTTGTTTTAGAGATAAGGAAACTGAGGCACAGAGAGGTACGTGACAAGCCCCAGGTCACAAAGATAGCAAGTTTGTTTGCGATTAATCTCAGTGACCCTCCTCTGAAACTAGCACTGTGACCCAATGCCAACATAAGTCATTTTTCACAGCCTTAAAAATGTAGGTTTCTAACCCTGTGTAGGGTCTCTCAGCAGCTTGTACAAAGCAATTTACGTATCATTTCACTTCATCCTCACATTATACTATGAGCAACTATTCCTATTTTTCAGATGTAAAAGAGAGTGATCATTGAGGATGTTAAATAATTATCCTAAGGTCACCTCAGCTAGAAAACATCAAAGCTGAATTACAAAATGGCCCTGACCCCACAGCCCATATCTTTTTATAGCATCATACATGGTGACTCTGGCGGGTCACCAGCCTGGGAGCCTCAGAGTCCCACCTACGAATTGATGAAGGCCATCATCCCACAGTCCTAGGGGGGTAAGGATGGAATCAAATAATGGACGGAGGATTCCCAGATGAGCACCTGCCAGGCACCTGCCAAAAAGTGAGCACTCTCTAACAGAGTATCATTGTTCTTATTACAGTGAGTGCCTGCATACTCAGTCATGCTGCATTTTTGCAACACTTTGGACTGTAGCCCACCAGGCTCCTCTGTCCATGAGATTTTTTAAGCAAGCATACTGGAGTGGGTTGCCATTTCCACCTCCAAGGTATCTTCCCTACCCAGGGATTGAACTCAAGTCTCCTGCGTCTCCTGCACTGCAGGCAGGTTCTTTACCTACTGAGCCATTGGGGAGGCTCCCTATTGTCATGATTCTCTCAAAATTCAGAAGAGCTCTGATTCTGTGGGACTTCCCTGGTGATCCAGTGACTGGGACTCTGCACTACCAATGTGAGGGGCCAGAGTTCAATCCCTGATCAGGGAACTAGATCCCACATGCCTCACCTAAAGATGCCAAGTCCTGCAACAAAGGTTGAAGATCCCACATGCTGCAACTAAGACCCAGCACAGCCAGATAAATAAAATACTTAAATAAAAGAAAAAATAAAACTCTGACTCAAGGAACATTTCAGGGAGGGTTTGAATGTTATCCTGCCCTGTGGCAAAGGACTGGGGAATGATATTTTCAACCTCCTCATCTATGACTTTGTGCCTTATTTCTGAAGAGCTAAAAGCACTCTATACCAAGAGCCCCATTAAAGATTTACACTGATACTGTGAAGGCAAAAACAGGTATTGTCATCTCTATTCTATGAGAGGGTAACCTCTAGCCTCACAATCACAAGATGTTTAGTAACTTCCTTAAGTCTTTTAACCACCAGCCTCTTCCTCCACAAACCTCATTGCAGAATCCTAAATTATATCAAATACAAGCATGGGGGACCTGGAAGCATATCACAAAAAAATATCCAATCACATGGTTTTTTGTTTACAGTATGATTCAAAGCCACAGGTTTGCATCACATAATAAATTCTGAAAATGTTTCACAAAATACACACAAATGCTTTACATATCTCCAAACAAACTTTTGCCACAGGACATACTACTGATAGAAATCAATTTGCCAAAACCAACTTGGTAGCTGGGGCAGATGGTGCTATTTTTACCGTCTTCCAGAATTACACTTTTAAAGAATGTCCACCAGCCTTGTTTGAAAACAAACCACACTTGCAGATTTCCTTGTAGCAAAGATGGCCACATGACACAGTTCTGGCCAATGATCTACAAGTGTCAAGGAGAGGAGGTGATTTTTCTAAAAAAAGAAAAATATATATGCTGCTAAGTCGCTTCAGTCGTGTCCGACGCTGTGCAACGCCAGAGACCACAGCCCACCAGGCTCCCCCGTCCCTGGGATTCTCCAGGCAAGAACACTGGAGTGGGTTGCCATTTCCTTCTCCAAATATATATATATATATAAACCCCGCAGAAGTGTAGGGAAAAAATGTGGTCTTTGTCGTTGGCCCCTTTTCCAAGGACCCCTGCCTGGAACACAGACAGTAACGTTTGGAGGTGCCAGAGGCATCCAAAAACCATGGGATGAACACCACCCACTAAGAGAAATGGAGTGGGAGGCAGACAAAGCCTGAGACTCTATAGCAACCACTTCTGGACTCTCTGATCTGTCCTAGATTGGCAATTTCTGAACTTTCTGATTTGTGTGAAAAATAGACTCCTTTGCTCCAAGCCACATTTTTGTGTGATTTCTGTTACAGGAGCTGAAAGCAACTCTAACACCTACGGCACCCAGGTCCCTGGATTCATGCTGTCTATTTACAGACAGCCCTATTTGTGTGTGTGTTTCTATCTCTGCGACTTCTACAGATTGAAACAACTTCTCTCATGATTCAAGCAACACACCTAACCTCTCTGGAAACTTGGACAAGTATGTCCCCATTTCTAAGCAAGCGAGGTTGGTTTATTCCTCATCCTGGCTTTTTTAGGTAATATGTGCATCATCCAAAGGAAAGTAGCCAGATCTGTCATTATTGTTCATGAGTGTCATCACAGTGAAAAGAGGGGCATGTCCTCTAGGATGAACTATATGTAAGAGAGAACGGCAGTAATTACCCTAGCAAGCTGCCTCGGATTCCCTGATAAGAACAATCCACCCATAGAGACAGAGTCTAAAATAAGAACATATTTCTGGAGCAACTTTCTACACAGCTGCCAAGCTCTCCCTGGTTTGGAAGGTATTAAGACACATTCTTGAAATTTTGGAACCAATTCATCATCACCTGATGGAAAATCATCTTGATACCTCATGGCATCACACTCTCATGACTAAATCCTGGTTGTTGCTCAAATCTTTCACGATTCCCTCCTTAATGGCTTTTGTCAGTCAGAACTGAGCCACTCTCTCTCATTTTTTAACTTCTCACTGGCCACTTATCCTCAGCTTCCTTTCCAAATATTCCCTCTTATTCTGACTCTAAATGAGTATACCTCTAACTTGGTCCTCAGATTCCTCTTCTTCTCTAGCTTTGCTCACTCCCCAGTAGATCTTATGTAGCCATTCAGTGTTATATACCATGCTTCATGATTCTCATTTCTCCACATTCAATCGCACATCCCCAGTCCTGACTTCTTTCCTTAACTCACACACTCAACTTACCAGTGAATATCACCACTTGGATATCTGAGAGCAACGTACATGGAACATACATCAGGACGCTTGTGATTCTCTTGTGTCATCCATGGTCTAAGTCTCCCCTCAGTGTCCCCATTTCCATGAAGGCATCACACTGCCCAGAAGATCACGAGTTCTCCTAAACTCCTTTCTTTCTCTCACACCTGAAAACCAATCCATCAGTCAAACTAGTGGGCAAAACCTTCCCAATTTGTTCAGCATCAAGTCACTTCCCATCCTCTCACTTAGTGCCAGCCACCATCATTTCCCACCTGAGCTCTGGGAATATTCTCCTACCTGGTTTTCCTGCCTTTACTCTGGGCTGCTGCTATGCATTCTCCACAGAAAATACAGGATAACCTTTAGGAAGGAAAATGCACCTTCCTCTTTAAAGTCCTCTCATGACTTTAGAATAAAATGTAAAGATTCCGTTGGCTGGACTTTTGCTTTCTCTTGTTCTGACCATTCTCCATTCATTTCTGTAGCCCAGACACACTGGACCGTTCTTTGTTCCTCAAGGCCCTTGCACTACTGTTTCTTAGGGACCCATTCACATGACTTGCTTCCTCAGTTCATTAACTTCAAAGGCTTTCCCAAAGCCATCTGTTCAGCACAATTGCAAGCACTCCATCCCCTTGATGTTTGTTTCTTCTGTTTCTTGTAACACTTAGAAAAGATATACTTGACAATCTAGTGTGTACAGGTTTGTTTATTTTCCTCTCCTCTAGTATCATCTGGAGAAGGAAATGGTACCCCACTCCATCACTCTTGCCTGGAAAATCCCATGGGCAGAGGAGCCTGGTAGGCTGCAGTCCATGGGGTCACTAAGAGTTGGACACAACTGAGCAACTTCACATTCACTCTTCACTTTCATGCATTGGAGAAGGAAATGGCAACCCACTCCAGTGTTCTTGCCTAGAGAATCCCAGGGAAGGGGAAGCCTGGTGGGCTGCCATTTATGGGGTCACACAGAGTCGGACACGACTGAAGCGACTTAGCAGCAGCAGCAGCAGTATCATCTAAATAGTTTATCTTGCTCACTGTTATATGCCCAGCACCTAGTATATTGCCTGGAAAATAGTAAGTGTTCATTAAATATTAGCTAAGCAAGTGAAAGGATTATGGAGTCTACATTTGCAGATTTTTTTTCCTAAATTCTCTTGATCTCATACCACAACCCTGAGAAAAAGGCTTTCCCATATAATGGGAGACAGGTGGATGGTGAAGCCCATATTTCCACATTAGTTTGAATTTCTAAATTCTCTTCTCTGTGCTCAGTAAAGTTAATTTAGGTAACTTGTGAAAGTGTAAAAATCAGTATGGATAACAGTAAATAGCTGAAAGATTCTTTCTACTTTACAAATAAATTACAAACATCCCAGTGTACTACAAAGAAAAGATCCAAAGAATTAAGAAGATTGATACAGTCTATGCTTTTTAAATCCTCAAGCAAAATAATCTATTATTTTATAAAATAGAAAAAAGGTTAAATAGATTGATGGAAATTATATGAAAAAAACATAATGAAGTCATTAGAGAAAAAACAAAATCTATGTCATCTCCTGTTCAGAGAAACTTAGGTTAATAAAAAGAAATTGCATTCAATTTTAAGGCATTGCATTCTAGAAGAGTAATAAAATTACTACAATCACTTCTGGAGATAGTTTAGGAAATAAAATAGGCCACTAATGGTGTTAGCCTGTAGTAGTCCAGCCTTCTTGAAGATGTATGGAAGGATTTGATAACCTCTTTTTACCAAATCTTGCAAACAGATAAATATTCATTTATATGTGTTTTATATGTATGAGTGTAGACACAGCATAATTTTATGTGGGCTTATACTTAACAGTTACTCTAAAGAGGTTTATAAGAATTCAGGAGAACTTGAATGTGTGAACAAGATAAAATTCTCTGATCAAACACTATTGACATTTGAAATTAAAAAAAAATACTTAATTACTCAGTAATATTTTTTCCAATATAAGATTCTAAATATTTCATGTCAGGAGAATTATCCAGTTAAACTGTAAATATAGCTTTGTGTTCTCTTGATTAATTATGCATCTACTGTTGCAAAGGAACTTTTTGAATTGTGTTAACAGCTGACATAAAAATAATAACATGTTTACAAGCCTATAAAGTAACCCTCCAGCAGTCTCTTACATAATCTTTTATAAGTGTTCACTTATTACGACTGGGCATTGACCATTAACAAGTTGCTTATCACATACATGACATTTGATAGAAATTATTTTCATCCTGTCTCATCTCATTCTTTCCAAAAGGATGGAGTGATATCTGCAAGACAATATTTCAAATGAAGTTGAAGTGCAAATTGTGATTTTATATTTTTCCTTTATTGCATAAACTATAAGGAAAGTTGCAAGAACATGCTTGACCAATGGAAAACAGACTATATTCTATCTACCAGCATATCCAAGGGTTTTGTTTTGGTTTTTCATTGTTTCTAGCCATTTCAAACAGATCAACAAAGACTGAAGGCACTTGTTTTGAAATACATTTCATTTACAACCTTCATATCTTAAAAAAATGCAGTACATTCATTTAATCAATACTATCTACCTCCAATTTCACAGAAACAGGCAGAAACTGATGACACTAAATAAAAAGTACTTCACAAAAGGGCACATACTTGCATGCACACACACATACTTTCAAAATGATAAAATGACCAAGAGACCAAGACACAAAACCAAAATTTTAAGAGTGATTTCTCTCAGAGAAAAAGGAAAAGTTCACTAGGTACCCTGGCAATTTTTCACTGCAAATTTTACATTTAGAAGTTTAATTACAAACTTAGATAAGTGGATTATAATGAAAGATATCTCTAGCAGGGGAGCCCAGACAGAAGCATCATGAATGCATTAAAGAAAACACCAGAGAGAGAACTCTCCATCAGCAGAAAGATTTTAATTAAACAGCAATAGGATGCATCTCTTCTGTGAAATTATATTCCTGTTAACCCATAGTTCATTAAAAATATTTACTACATATTAATAATATATTCTTTGAAACCATCCACTCTGGAAAGCATGCTTAAACCACTCATTCTCAGTTATGAGGGCAGAAAACTGTGGGTATGGAGGACAGAAAAGGTCCCCTGGTAAAATGTAGGAATGAAAAAAACATCTCTTTGCATGCTATCCTTGGTCAGCTGAGCCGGAAGTGATTCCTCACTGCATGAAGACCCATGGCTTCAAGAGAAGTCAAATGAGTCAGCAGTGAGCACCGAAGTTATTCCCCTAAGTACACTGAATGTTAGCACTGGTCCGTTAGGAACAACCAAGAGGATGGATAAGATCAGTTTAATCCTGTCACTTGTCTGCATTTCTATTTGGGGCATGAATTCAAGTATTTACTTGGGGTACTATGTTGGGGCTTCCCTGGTGGCTCAGATGGTAAAGAATCTGCCTGCAATGCAGGAGACCCAAGTTCAGTCCCTGGGTTGGGAAGATCCCCTGGAGAAGGGAATGGCAACCCACTCTAGAGAATTCTATGGACAGAGGAGCCTGGTGGGCTACTGTCCATGGGGTTGTAAAGAATTAAACAGGACTGAATGACTAACACTTTCACTAGGCTGCTGTGCTTAGTCAGTTAGTCATGTCGAACTCTTTGTGACCTCGTGGACTGCAGCCCACCATTCTCCTCTCTCCCTGGGGATTCTCCAGGCAAAGTTCACTTATTACGACTGGGCATTGACCATTAACAAGTTGCTTATCACATACATGAGATTTGATAGAAATTATTTTCATCCTGTCTCATCTCATTCTTTCCAAAAGGATGGAGTGATATCTGCAAGACAATATTTCAAATGAAGTTGAAGTGCAAATTGTGATTTTATATTTTTCCTTTATTGCATAAACTATAAGGAAAGTTGCAAGAACATGCTTGACCAATGGAAAACAGACTATATTCTATCTACCAGCATATCCAAGGGTTTTGTTTTGGTTTTTCATTGTTTCTAGCCATTTCAAACAGATCAACAAAGACTGAAGGCACTTGTTTTGAAATACATTTCATTTACAACCTTCATATCTTAAAAAAATGCAGTACATTCATTTAATCAATACTATCTACCTCCAATTTCACAGAAACAGGCAGAAACTGATGACACTAAATAAAAAGTACTTCACAAAAGGGCACATACTTGCATGCACACACACATACTTTCAAAATGATAAAATGACCAAGAGACCAAGACACAAAACCAAAATTTTAAGAGTGATTTCTCTCAGAGAAAAAGGAAAAGTTCACTAGGTACCCTGGCAATTTTTCACTGCAAATTTTACATTTAGAAGTTTAATTACAAACTTAGATAAGTGGATTATAATGAAAGATATCTCTAGCAGGGGAGCCCAGACAGAAGCATCATGAATGCATTAAAGAAAACACCAGAGAGAGAACTCTCCATCAGCAGAAAGATTTTAATTAAACAGCAATAGGATGCATCTCTTCTGTGAAATTATATTCCTGTTAACCCATAGTTCATTAAAAATATTTACTACATATTAATAATATATTCTTTGAAACCATCCACTCTGGAAAGCATGCTTAAACCACTCATTCTCAGTTATGAGGGCAGAAAACTGTGGGTATGGAGGACAGAAAAGGTCCCCTGGTAAAATGTAGGAATGAAAAAACATCTCTTTGCATGCTATCCTTGGTCAGCTGAGCCGGAAGTGATTCCTCACTGCATGAAGACCCATGGCTTCAAGAGAAGTCAAATGAGTCAGCAGTGAGCACCGAAGTTATTCCCCTAAGTACACTGAATGTTAGCACTGGTCCGTTAGGAACAACCAAGAGGATGGATAAGATCAGTTTAATCCTGTCACTTGTCTGCATTTCTATTTGGGGCATGAATTCAAGTATTTACTTGGGGTACTATGTTGGGGCTTCCCTGGTGGCTCAGATGGTAAAGAATCTGCCTGCAATGCAGGAGACCCAAGTTCAGTCCCTGGGTTGGGAAGATCCCCTGGAGAAGGGAATGGCAACCCACTCTAGAGAATTCTATGGACAGAGGAGCCTGGTGGGCTACTGTCCATGGGGTTGTAAAGAATTAAACAGGACTGAATGACTAACACTTTCACTAGGCTGCTGTGCTTAGTCAGTTAGTCATGTCGAACTCTTTGTGACCTCGTGGACTGCAGCCCACCATGCTCCTCTCTCCCTGGGGATTCTCCAGGCAAGAATAGTGGAGTGGGTAGCCATTTCACTAGGTTGTTAAAGACATGCATTTTCAAAATCCTCAACAATATTCCTGAGTTCCTGTAATGTCCAACCAAAAAGTTCTTTCCTTAAGGGCAGGGGTCATATTTTCTCCATTTTGTATTTTGAGTTTGTAGTCTCTTACCTAGGCCCAGTAGGTACAAAGCCAATGTTGAATAAATGAAGGAATTAATGAAGTGAAAAGTACAAAAGGATGCATTCTAGTCTAATAAAATCATAATTAACAGAAAAAATTGGGCTCAGAAAGCCAGTAACTTCAAACAGATGCAAAATATATATATATATTTATTCTAATCATATTTCCCCCTGAACACTGCAAAATTCCATTCCCACAAACTTTCTTATATCCAATGTTTATTCTCCATCCTGTCAACATTAGGGACTGCCTAGATGGCTCAGTGGCAAAGAATCTGCTTGCCAGTGCAGGAAATTTGGGAGACATGGGTTGGATGCCTGGATTAGGAAGATCCCCTGGAGGAGGAAATGCCAATCCACTACAGTATTCTTGCCTGGAAAATTCCAAGGACAGAGGAGCCTAGTGGGCGACAGTCCATGGGATCACAAAGCATCAGACATGACTGAGCATGCACAATGTCAACATTACACTTTTTCTAACATACACTTTCCAGACTGTTGCCAATTCCACAGCTGGAATAAGGTGCAATGTTGCAGGACCTTATTAGGGTCCCATGGAGGGTAACTTTTTTGAGTGTAACAATACATAGAAAATGAAATGCCAAGCAA
The DNA here is from genome assembly GCA_006408675.1 of Madoqua kirkii. Classification (NCBI taxonomy): domain Eukaryota; kingdom Metazoa; phylum Chordata; class Mammalia; order Artiodactyla; family Bovidae; genus Madoqua; species Madoqua kirkii. Next base: position 39,714 of record SJYC01140070.1, on the reverse strand, counting down.
TATTTTGATAAGACAAGCAAACATTAATTAACAAATCAGTAAATTTCATAAAGAAAATAAAATTATTTCTGTCCCCTGGACTAGTAGTTTTGTTGAACTGTTGGATGCCTTATAATTTCTAGAAATAATGACTCACTTTTCCTGAGTTAAAAATAAATCTCAAGAAGCCATCAAAGGATCTGTATCTTTGATATAATATGTTAGCACAGTGTTTTTTATTAAAATTCAAAATACATCTTCCTACATATCTTCTCTATTTGCTGTAACAGAGCAACAGATATTAACAGCAACCTGTTATGACCTCTAGTTGGTTAGATGGAGAGGTATAATGCTCAGAAATCTGAAGGTCAGGAAAAGATGTCTGTGGGAATAAAAGCTATGGTCTGAGAGAGAGAAATCTCTTAAAGTCATTCAAATGAAAATGATGGAATCTGAATGCACTAATGCAAGCACAAGATGGGCTTATGAAAAACTAGGTAAATGACAAGAGTGAAACTAAAACACTCATTCTCACAAATATTTAAAAAAGGAATCTCCATTTCAACCTGCTGGTCATGTCACTGGGAAAGGACAACCACACTCACGCCATAGGTGCTAATATTTTGGAGTGAAGCAGAGGATAAAGTTCATCATCCAAGCTAATCAAATCATACTCAGGTGGAATTGTACATTAATGAGATAACAAGTAGAATAATATGTAACCTGTGGGTCATTTATATCATATCACAGTGTTCTGTGGCCACAGATGTACTTTAATCCACCATCTGCTTTAGAAATTTTCATTGTCAAAGGTTGTGGGTGTTGACTAAGCCTATATAAGGGGAGGTGATTCACTCCAATAAATCTTTGACACTATTTTAAAAAGCAGACTGACATTTACATAGGATAAAAAGTCTTAAGAGAAGAACACCACTTCAAACTGGTGATATCAGCTTCCAGTGATGACACCACTTCTTAACTGATGATTTCATAGTCCCTTGACAATTTCCAACATATGCCACTGGTTTTCTATACACCTACTCTCCTCTTCCTGGAGAGCAGCTTTTCTTGCACCTTCTAGCTCATAAACACAAAAAATGGATGCTGAAATCAATGCTGAAACATGTAAAAGAACATTAATACTACTGACACAAATACTTACAAAGGTCAAAGAATTAAAAGGAAGTTAGAAGAGATTTCTATAATTCAAACCTTCTCAAATACTCTTAGCAGTAACTCAATATTTTCAGTGACAGGGAATTAATTCAACGCCCTACAAAGCAACCCATTCCATTTTAGGATAGCTCCAATTACTAGGACATGTGTCTCAACACAGAATAGTTGTTTCTTATCTAAAGCTTTCAATCTTAACTCTTCCCTATGCAGTTATAGCTAAAGGATATCTCATCTGTCTGCAACAAGACAAAACTCCATTTTCCTCTTTTCTAGGCTAAACATGTCTAGCTCTTTCAACTATTCCCCATTATTCTTGGTTTCCACATCCTTCACCAATATAAACTCTCTATCCAGACATGCCTCCAGAAGGTGAAGGTCAGTTCTCTGGAGAAGGACAGGGCTGTGAGCCACTGGCACCCAGAATCACAGTCGCTGGCCATGTAAAGGGGATTTGGGTGAGGGAACAACTGGCCCAGAAACAGGGGGGGAAGTTGTGCACAGAACTATTCTTATCAGGGATTATTGTCAACATTAATTAGAAACATGGTTAATGTTAATTAGAAAGACAGTAACGTAAAGGTTTACTCAAAAGAAATGATTAACACTGTTATATCGTCTCAAAACCATATCATGCTGTTAAGGGTATAAAAATATGGAAACTATGCATATGATCTGTTTTTTTTTCAAACTTCAATATTTATTATATGTGACTAAAATGATGAGGGAAAATGTATGCATTATTTTTTTTTCAGAAAAAAAAACACAAGAAGAATGTTAGTTGTATTTAAGTGGCAGAAACATGAGAGATTTTATTCCTCTTTGTCTCCTTATTTATTCATGCTTTTTAAAAATATAATTAGGATATGTAATTCAGACAACCTTTATTTTCAGGTTGTTGAAAGAAAACTGTAGAATATTTTGTGTGTACCCAACACCAAATGAGGCACAACTTGGAGAGTATACTGAGTGCTTAATAAGCATCTGGTGCCTATTTGAAGAAGCCAGCTCAGCCAGGCCATTTCACTGCACTGTGTGGATTTTGGCAATTTGTCAATGAAACCATGTTTTTCCCAGGAAGAAAAATAATCTGCTGCAAAAGAAAGTTTAATGACTATTTTTAAAATAGTGCTGTCTCCCTGTGTAGCCATTCCTCCCCAAGTAGCAAAGAGGGCATGTGCTCCCCACTCCTATATGCTTCACAAAGTGCATCTAAACACTCAGTTACCATCAACTTTTAATGAAAATGGCCTCAAGCAAGACAAGAAGCAGACCCTTGGGTTTTATAATCCCACAGAAATAATCAAGGCTTGTTGCAAGATAACTTTTATATATTTTATCATGAAAATTAAAATAATGGAGAAGATATACCTCTTTCAAGAAGGGAATCTCAGTTTGATTTTCTGTGTTGAAGGTGATTCTGGGCTCAATAATGAAAGTTCAGAATCAGAGATCAACATGTTGACCCCTTCTGCTCTCCTTTCCCACTCCTCATAGTTACAGCCAGCCATGGGACCCACTCCCTAGTCTCCTAAGCCAACCCAAATCCACTATAATATCTTTTCCCAACATTCTGTGCTCCAGTTGGCTGGCAAGTCAGAAAACTGAGGCCAAATTCTACCACAGTGATAGTCACTTCGCCCAGCCAACTGCCAGCTGATTTCATTTAATATTATATGAATTCTAGCACAAAAGCATCTGGATGGTCCCCTGAATGCTGTTAAAATCTGACACAAACGTAACTCCATGATATTACATCTCAGCAACAGAGTGAACAGGACCTTAGGATTCTGTGCCTGCTCTAACACAGTGAAGTGAAAGTCACTCAGTCCTGCCTGACTCTTTGCAATCCCAGAATTCTCCAGGCCAGAACACTGGAGTGGGTAGCCTTTCCCTTCTCCAGGGATCTTCCCAACCTAAGGATCAAACCCAGGTCTCCTGCATTGCAGGCAGATTCTTTACCAGCTGAGCCACAAGGGAAGACCCTCTAACACAGTATTTCATAGTAAAGAATGTCATCATAAAATATTTAATAAATACTAGAATGTAGAGACAAAGGAAGAGTGCCGGACTCGGGTGAAAACAAGAAGGGTTGCATACGGCCCCTCCTAGCATGTTCACCAAGGAATTACAATACCCGACATATAGTAAGTGAAGTGCCAATTTCCCATTACAAACCAAAAGTATCCTCAGTGTTTCTAGGGTGACATCAAGGTGACATCACCAATTTGAAAAACAGGGAGATAGTTTAAAAAACTGAAACATGGGACAATACATGGAATTTCAAGCAAAGGAATGGAATGAAGTCTTGTACTGATACTGGGGGTGAAGCTTTAGAAATAGATTGACCACAAGGTAAATGATCCGAAATGTAAAAGCTTCTGATTTTACTCAATAGGCTATGGTGAGGTGATCAAGTGTTTCTCTAAGAGGAAACAACTGAACACTGTACTTGTACTTTGGGATATAACGGACAGCAATATATAGGGCAGATTAAAGAAGATAAACTCAAAGTAGAAGATTCTGGCAGTAACTCACATGTGAAGAAGACCTGCTGGAGCTACAGAGAGACCACTACAGAAACAGAAAAATGGAAAGGCAGCAAGAGATGAGATAAATGAAGTGCAAACTGACAGAAGGAAAGAAGTGGCCAAAGCTAACGACGGGGTCCCAAGATGAGAAGAGTTGGAAGAAGTTGGTAACGGAGGGTGATGACAAGCTTTGCTTTGTCATGACTTTAATATAAAGATGTAACATTCAAGCAGTAGCATCTACTGGGGAGCTGGAGAAGTAGAGCTGAGAGGGGTCCAAGTTAGAGAGGTGATCTGGACAGTCCGGCCCATTAAAGTTGGTATTCAAGTCCCTGAAGCAGAAAATCGGGCCAGCTCTTCAAGTACAGAAAGAGTAGGAAGCTAAGGGCTAAGTCTAGTAATCTTCTCATACTCAGGAGGAAGAAGAAGCAGTTTTTGCTCATGCTGCCTCTTCTGGATAAAATTCTTTTTTTACTTGATGACTTAATGAACTTTTCTGCAGCGCAAAGGGATAGAACAAATGGCACTTCATCTGTGGGATCTTCTCCAGCACATCTGGGCAGAGTCACTTTCTCCCTATTTATGATCCCACAGTATGCTGTACATCTCTTTCAGCCTTTAGACTGGGAGCTCCAGCATGATAATCTGCCCAGCATAGTGCCTCACAGAGTGAGACAATTAAACCATGCTTATTAAGTGTTCAATGTCTAGCAAAGCTGAGGGAAAAAATGACCTGACAATATGGGGAGATCTGTGGAATAACAGCAATAATACTTAGACCTAACTTAGAAGATGGGATTTTGGACACTGAGCTGATGCTCTGCAACATGAGACTTTGGGGGGCCGAGATAGTGGGGAATGCATTTTGCACGTGAGGACATAGAATTGTGGAAGACTGTGGATGCCAGGCCCCAAGACAGCCTCCTATTCTCATTTCCTGGTAATCATACACTCTCACAGTATAATGAAAATTGTGAGAGTGAAGAAGGGTGACTCCCTAGGCTAGGGCATAAAAGACATTGCAGTTTTGCCTTAGGCTCTCTTGATTGTTCACCTGAGGAAGACCAAGTGCCACGTCATAAGGACATTCCAGCAATCCTATTATGTCCAGATGGCAAGAAATTGAGTCCTCCTGAAACCAAACAGCACGAATGTACTGGGCATATGTGTGAGTCCCCTTGGAAGCAGATCATCCAGCCCTTCTCAAGCTTTTAGATGACTAAAGCTCCAGCTGAAGTCCTCAATGCAACCTCAACAAAGATCCTGGGCCAGATTCCCAACTTATAGAGACTGAGGCAATAAATATGAATAGTTGTTTTAAACTTTCAACCTTGGAGAAATTTGTTATACAGCAACAATGATTAATACACTTAGGTTCTTTCTGTTTTTCTAGATCTCGTCCCTGAAAGGAGGAAGAAAAAGGAAAGTAAGTGACAATGACTTTGAAAGAAGAGACACTACATTTTCCTGCCAGTGGATCAAAGACTGTAAAGAGGAGTGAACTTGACTCAAACCTAGAAGCCCTCATTCCATCACTGGCTTACTCTGTGATTCTGATCAAGTCCCTTCATCCATCTGAACCTCTCTTTCCACCTGTCCTGCAAAATGAGAATAATAAAACCTAATGAACAGGATTACTGTGGGATTGTCTTCAATGAGATACAATTCCTTGAGCACCTGTCCTCATAAGATCTAACACAGAAGAGAGACTCAATAAATAGGAACTGAATAAAAATCTAAAGACAATTCATAGGCTGACAGGTAAGTGGAAGAAACCATTATAGGAGACAAACCACAGAATAATGAGATTCTAAAATTAGACCTCTGTTGCTCACAAAATGTTTCTATGCCAGGTCTTGCCTCCTATATGTGTCAGAACAGGGCCATCTCACTTCCCTAGTAACCCTTCCATGCTACCCAAATCATTAGTCTTTGGGCACATCTCCTAACTCAAAAAAATTTCATTCTCTCAAAACGTAGTTAGTGAGTACCTACTTCATACAAGTATTGTCTTGGTGCTAGAGATATAGCTGTAAACAAAACAAATTTAAAGCAGCTAAGCTGAGCTATGCAGATATCTGGAAAACAATGTTCTAGGCAGAAGGATCAGTAACTTCCAAGGTCCTTGAAAGAAGCCAGTGAAGCTGGAGTAAAGGAAGCCAGAGGAGAAACAGAGGAAACAATGCTAGAAAAGTAACAGAGTGAGTACAGGACATCAAGAGAACCCTTCAACCAAGGTGCTTTTCTAAGACAGGGGTGGGGAGCCACAGGAGTGTTTTGAACAGAAGAGTGCAGTGATGTGACTTCCATTTCAACAGGATCTCTCCAGCGGGCGTGTTGAGAAAATTGCAGGAGGGGAACATATAGAAACAGGGGGACTGGATATGAGGCAGTTATGACGAAAGATGGTAAGGATTAGTCAAGTTCTAGAACATTCTGAAGGCAGTGGCAACGAGATTTGCTGACAGATTAGATGTATGTAAAAGAAAAGAATCAAGGATGACTCCAAGATTCTGGGCAGGAGCAACTTAAAGAATGATGTGTTACTAACAGAGAGGGAAGGCTGGGATGTGAGAGGAGCAGAGGTGAGGTAGGAGGGATGTCGAAGTTCAGTTTTGGATGTCAAGACTGAAGTGCTTCTTACAGATCCAAGAAGAAATGACAACTAAGAAATTATAAATCTATGGTTCAGGAAAGAGCACTGAGCTGGTGATATTCGGAAGGCTTACAAGAAGCGTGAGGTTGAGGACTTCTCTGGTGGTGCAGTGGTTAAGAATCCACCTGCCAATCAAACATGGGTTTGATCCCTGGTCTGTGAGGATTCCACATGCCATGGAACAACTGAGCCTGTGCACAAGAGTCTGGAGACTGCAAGTCCCAACTACTGAAGCCCACGTTCCCTAAAGCCTAGCTCTGCAACCAGAAAAGCCACCACAAGGAGAAGCCCATGCATGGAAATGAAGAGCAGCTCCCATTTGCCACAACTAGAAAAAGCTCATGTGCAGTAATGAAGACCCGGCACAGCCAAAAATAAATGGAAAAGTAAATAAATAAAGCTTTTTAAAACAATGATAGGAGTAAATAGGCAATGCTTTTTTCAATTTTTTTAGAAGTGTGAGGTAACAAAAGTGAAAAGAGGAGACCAGGAATGGCACCAGGTCCCCCACCAACAAAAATGTGCTCCCTCCACTCACATCTCCATCTCATCTACGTTTTCTCTCATCTAACTTCCCTGACCCTTCACGATCCCGCCTGCCACTCCTCATATAAAACATAAAGCATCTTCTTTAATGCACTCCAGTTTTAAACTAGGCTCCACACTGAAGTCTTCCAGCTCTGCTTCCCAGCATGACTTGTTTTTCTCGCTCTCTCTTCACCCACTGCTCAGCAACAGGCAAACTGAGGGTCCATCCCTGCTGCCATTCCCACCACAGTTCAACTAATGTGTCAAAATACTCCCTTCCCTTCATTTCCTGACACGTTCAGTTCTGGTCTTCTCTTTTAGAGTCACACCACTCCTCTTAAGAAAAATACCAAAGAGTTTGTAAGATGACTATTTCCGAGAAATATTTAAAAACTTCCTGGGACTGCATATATTTGACTATTCAGTCTTGTCTCTCAGCACCGCCCACAGGCAGGTCTACATTCATGACCACACCAACCTTCGAATCAGTACCTTTCCCTCTCATTTTACTTGGTAACTGCCACTTACCCTTCCTCTGAGCTTGTCTCTGCTGCTACTGCTGCTGCTGCTAAGTCACTTCAGTCGTGTGCAACTCTCTGCGACCCCATAGACGGCAGCCCACCCGGCTCCCCCGTCCCTGGGATTCTCCAGGCAAGAACACTGGAGTGGGTTGCCATTTCCTTCTCCAATGCATGAAAGTGAAAAGTCAAAGTGAAGTCACTCAGTCGTGTCCGACTCTTCGCGACCCCATGGACTTCAGCCTGTCAGGCTCCTCCGTCCATGGGATTTTCCAGGCAAGAATACTAGAGTGGGGTGCCACCGCCTTCTCCGGAGCTTGTCTCTAGGAACTATGTAAATTCTATTCTCCACGGATGTAGTTGCGCCCTCTGTTGGCGGCTGTAATGACCATCTATTAGCCTATCTATATACAGTATTTGTTAAACTTCCCTGACATTAGTCCATCTTTGGCACCAAATATAATTATGTGACTGGGAAAATTTTAATTTCAGTTAGAATGGCTTTTAAAATAGGCCCATGCATAGTCCTTATCTGCTTACAAAAATTATTCACAAGCATGTGACACTCTCCTTTCGGACACTTTAAAATAGAAAATACTGGCTCTTTCTAGAAATGATGAAATCATAGTTCATCAAGATTAAGTAACTTCTCTAAAGCCATGATTCATAGTTAGGACTGAGGGCTCCTGGTTTAGTAACCTGCTGGCACATTACATTTAAATAAATAACAAGCTGATTGATAGAGTGTCAATAAAACACTACTAATTTCAGAGGACATTAGTTTGTTGATACGTATATAGCTGAAACTCTCACATTTCTTCCCATGCATGTGAAAGAAAGAGTTGTCAGCCCAACCCAAGTTTCCAGGGAGGTCATACAAACGCAGAGTTCAAATTGTATCTCTACTCCGATAATTTGTCCTTCCCTGCTGTCACTCCCATTATGGCTCAATTAACAGTGGATGCTGGGAGCGACTTGATGAACATCTGTCGCATCCACCTGGAAATAACTCAATAAGAGCACACTGTGGGAAGATATTATGGGACACCAGCCTGAGGGTTTTTTTTTTTTTCTTTTTCCTCCATTTGCACTCCAGGTAGCAAGAGTAATTCAGATAATGGGAGGGAAAAGGGTACTCCATCACCTGGAAATATTAGGCCAATTTCCTAGTGTAGCATTCTAACACATACTGAAAAGGAATATAGAAATAATAACAATGGATTGGACTCATGAAGCTACATGATCACACTGGCATCACTGTTATAGATCATATAAATAAAGAACAGCATTAGCAGAAGCTGCTGTCAAACAAAGTGTGTATGTGTATGAAAATTGCTCAGTTGTATCCAGCTCTGTGACTCCATGGACTATACAGTCCATGGAATTCTCCAGGCCAGAATACTGGAGTGGTAGCCATTTCCTTCTCCAGGGGATCTTCTTAACCCAGGGGTTGAACCCAGGTCTCCTACATTGCAGGTGGATTCTTTACCAGCTGAGTTAAATAGTGTATATTGTATAAAAAACATATTTTTGACATATTATCTAAGCATTTTATGGGATGCCCAAGGTTGATCTGGTAATGGACAAAAAACACTAAAGGACCATTAGCCCTATATCGTGTGGAATGAACAGATAATGACAATAGCAATTAAAGTCTAGAAGAAAACACACTTTTGTGTGTCTGAAATTCCCAAATTAGACACAATTATCATTGGATAGATCTATAGATTCATTTTTTAATGTTCATTATTTGTTGATTTCTTCAAACTAGATTATTTTCAATGCCCCAAAGAAAATATTCCAAAAACACAGTAAAAATGTGCTACCCAAGCCTAAAGAACTATTTATTTAATAATCGCCACTCTAAATTGTTTTTAATTAGCATATCTAAATAAAAATCTCTTTTTATTTAAATTGTTAATTATTTCCCTCAAATGCTATGCTCAATTATGTTTTTAAGACATCTGTTTGTAACGCTATTCCCATTCAGAATAAAAATTTGTGATGCTAGGCTTAGGAAAAAAGGTTACAGAAACTACAAATATTTCAGAATAAAAAGAGAAGACAGCCAGTGAATAAATATAATCGCCTTCAAGCAATACAATGGGTAACAGACAAGGGAGGCAAACCACTATTCTCTACAGATGCTAGAACAGCAAGAAATGGGCTTAAACTGCAGGTGCAGGAGACAGGGTTTAGCTTAGGCAGAGGAAAGATGATATATCATGTTCAACAATAGAGAACCATTATTATGAAAGATAAGGCTCCTTTTTCTCCCTCAAATTATTGTAAAACTGTTTCATTATTGTGTGAGGTTTGTCGGAGCCGTATGAATTTAGCAACCGTATCTGGTAGACCACAAATCACTCCTGCGATATACGATACTGCCTCCACTAGATAATTATGCTAGCAGATTTCACAGAGGTGTAGAAACAGTTCAGAGATATAGACTAGGAAAGACCCAAGGGCAAAATTAACCCCTGGGAAGAAAACATTCACAGTGTGCCTAAAAGAACTTAAACCCAAAAAGAAACATCGGGTTTAACACTTTCAGGGTTAGGGAAAGAGACATACAAATGGCCATCACTTTCAGCCACGACTGCTGCATCGAGCGGAAATGAAAACATGAATTTGCCGTGGGCATGTGAGTCCCACGGGGTCAGAGCACTTCCACCCAACAGCCTGAGCCCGGGAAGGACGTGCCAGTCATCACAAGGAGAGCCTGATTCTGGAAACTCAAAAACTTGTCATTTTGTTTGGTCCCATAATTGTGTGAACTATTTCCAAATTGGCGACAATTTAAAATCAATATACCCAAGTGAAATTTTAATTTAATGCTTATGCATCAAGTGATTTTTCACAGAGGATTAGCCACATTCTGGTGCTGGATGAAATGAATTCCCTCGAAACAGAGCAACATCACGTTAAGAAACCAATCTAGGTCTCTATTCTAAAAAAAGTGAAAACTATGCATGTGTACAATGTAGTTTCTGAAATCTTGGGCTTCCTCTCTCTTTCTCTCTCTTCCCATCCCCCTGCCTCTCTCTCTCTCTCTCTCTCTCTCTCTCTCTCTCTCTCTCTCCCCCTCCCCCTCTCTCTCTCTCTCTCTCTCTCTCTCTCTCTCTCTCTCTCTCTCTCTCACTGAAAGTATTAAAATGAAGATTTAAGGAAAACAATTCACAGGAATCTGAGCACTACTCAAATATGAAGCTCATGGTAACTGAGTGATCTATCACTTCCAGAGATAAGTAAATTAACCTAAGTTCAAGAGAGGATTAATACTGACATTAAGAGTCATTTCACAGAAAATCTGGAAAGAAAACCATGACACAGCAGGCAATAATAAGAGCCTTTAGGTGAAATGTAACAAGCAAGAGCTGGCCTCAGCCTATAAGAAAGGTAACTGGGCTTTCTCAGTGGCTCAGAGGGTGAAGAATCTGTGTGCAATGCAGGAGACACAGGAGATGCAGGTTTGATCCGTGGGTCGGGAAGATCCCCCGGAGAAGGAAATGGCAACCCACTCTAGTATTCTTGCCAGAAAAATCCCATGGCCAGAGGAACCTGGTGGGCTCCATGGGGTCACAAAGAGTTGAACATGACTGAGCAATGAAGCATGCTGCTGCTACTGCTGCTCCTAAGTCACTTCAGTCGTGTCCCACTCTGTGCAACCCCACAGATGGCAGCCCATTGGGCTCCGCCATCCCTGGGATTCTCCAGGCAAGAACACTGGAGTGGGTTGCCATTTCCTTCTCCAGTGCGTGAAAGTGAAGTCGCTCAGTCGTGTCTGACTCAGCGACCCCATGGACTGCAGCCTACCAGGCTCCTCGATTCATGGGAGTTTCCAGGCAAGAGTACTGGAGCGGAGTGCCATTGCCTTCTCCGGCAACTAAGCATACAACTCCCTAAATGCCCAGTTTGTGTTTGATTCCATCTTAGTAATGTATAAATAATTCATTCTTTCATTTGACAGGCATTTATTACAAATCTACAGCATGCCTATAACTATCTTTAGACCACAAGGGCCCGCTCTGTACTGATATGGAAAATATTTAGAAGTAAATAAATCCTTATACAGACATCTTTCTGAGAGTGATACGTGCTATGAAGGAAAAGAGAGTGATACAATACATAATGGAAGTGTGCAGCCCAATCAAAAAATGGGTAGGACTTCCCTAGTAGCTCAGTGGTAAAGAATCTACCTGCTAATGCAGGAGACACAGGTCCCATTTCCGGTCTGGCAAGATCCCACATGCCATGGGGCAATTAAGTAAGTGCACCACAACTACTGAGCCTGTGCTCTAACGCCTGACAACCACAGCTACTGAAGCTCACACACCCGAGAGTCTGTGCTCTGCAACAAGGGAAGCCACAGCTATGAGAAGTCTGTGCACTGCCATGAAGACAAAAGGTCACACAGCAACGAAGACCCAGTATACCCCCCAAAAAAGATTAAGATGGTAATGTTTTTTAAAAAATGGGCAGAAGATCTAAATAGACATTTCTCCAAAGAAGACACACAGATGGCCAAAAAATAAACCATGAAAAGATGCTTGACACTGCTAATTACTGGGGCTTACCAGGTGGCACTAGCAGTAAAGAACCCGCTTACCAATGCAGAAGACGTAAGAGAGTGGGTTTGATCCCTGGGCCCAGGGTATCCCCAGAAATGCAAATCAAAACTACAATGAGATATCACCCCACACCAGTCAGAATGGCTATATTTAAAAAGCCTACCATCAATAAATGCTGGAGAGAGTTTGAAGAACAGGGAACCCTTCCAGACTGTTGGTAAGAATGTAAATTGATACAGCCACTATGGAGAACAGTATGGAGGTTCCTTACAATGCTAAAAATAGAGCTACCATATGATCCAGAAATCTCATTCCTAGACAGATATCCAGAGAAAACCGTGGTTCAAAAGGACACATGCACCTCAGTGTTCACCGTAGCACCGAGACACAGAAAGCAACCTAAATGTCCATCGACAGACGAATGAATAAAGAAGTGTGCCTTCCCTGTTAGAAGTGGTATACGGTGGTCATATAAGATAATGACGTCGTTTCTGGAAGACACACACAGGGTACTTAGGGATGATGTGAATCATGTCAGAAAAAGACCATGTGTGCATGCATATCAGTTCAGTTCAGTTCCGTCGCTCAGTCATTTGCAACCCCATGTACTGCAGCACACCAGCCTTCCCTGTCCATCACCAACTCTCAGAGCTTACTCAAACTCATGTCCATCAAGTCAGTGATGTTGTCCAAACCATCTCATCCTCTGTCATCCCCTTCTCCTCCTGCCCTCAATCTTTCCCATCATCAGGGTCTTTTCTAATGGGTCAGTTCTTCACCTCAGGTGGCCAAAAAGTATTGGAGTTTCAGCTTCAGCATCAGTCTTTCCAATGAATATTTAGGACTGATTTCCTTTAGGATGGACTGGTTGGATCTCCTTGCAGTCCAAGGGACTCTCAAGAGTCTTCTCCAACACCACAGTTCAAAAGCATCAATTCTTTGGCACTCAGCTTTCTTTATAGTCCAACTCTCACATCCATACATGACTCCTGGAAAAAGCATAACTTTGACCAGACGGACCTTTGTTGGCAAAGTAATATCTCCGCTTTTTAATATGATGTCTAGGTTGGTCATAGCTTTTCTTCCAAGGACCAATTGTCTTTTAATTTCATGGCTGCAGTCACCATCTGCAGTGATTTTGGAATAGTCTCTTGCTATTTCCATTGTTTCCCCATCTATTTGCCATGAAGTGATGGGACCAGATGCCATGATCTTCATTTTCTGAATGTTGAGTTTTAAGCCAACTTTTTCACTTGGCTTGTGTGTGTGTGTGTGTGTGTGTGTGTGTGTGTATACACACCCAGAGAGAGATGGTGGGGGGATGGGAGAAATACAGCAAAATATTAACATATTTAGGGAAACTGAAGAAGACATAAGCATTCCTCTACACTTCTTTTAGCTGTTCTGTTGAAATAATTCCTAAAAATTTTAAATTGCCTACAAAGTTTTGTAACCAAAATTTCAAAAAGTTAATGGTAAGAAGACAAGACAGTATCTTAACAAAAAGAACCTGAATTAACTCCAGAATTTTTTGTATAACTATAAAAATTAAGCTATCCAGGACATTCTTTCACTTATAAAATAAAAATGACTTCTAGTAAAAAGAGGAAATAAAGACAAACGTATTACATTAAAAGATGTTAAATTATTATAGAAAGAATACAACTGAAAGCATGGGGATTAGATTTGTTTTATATGGTTGATATAACAAATTAACACACATTCAGCAGCTTAAGAACAACACCCATCATCATCTCACAGTTCTTTGGGTCATAAATCTGGGCACAGCTTGGCTCACCTGACTCCTCTGCTTCAAAGCTCACAGGACCAAAAACAAGGTGTCACCAGGGCTGAGTTCCTTTCTGGAGGCCCTGGGGAAAACCACTTGAAACCTATTCAGGTTGTTGACTGAAGTTAGTTCCTTGCAGAAAGACTGAAGTCTCTATTTTAAGGGAAGTGAAAGTGAAAGTGAAGTCGCTCAGTCGTGTCGGTGTCGATTCTTTGCGACCCCATGGGCTGTAGCCTACCAGGCTCCTCTGTCCATGGGATTTTCCAGGCAAGAATAGTGGAGTGGATTGCCATTTCCTTCTCCAGGGGATCTTCCCAACCCAGAGATTGACCCAGGTCTCCCACATTGTAGACAGACGCTTTACCATCTGAGCCACCAGGGGAGTTATTTTAAGAGAATTCCTCCCATAAAAGCAAACTATACCTCCACATCCCTTGACTTTGGGCTCAGGCAACAAAGATTACTTTGTCCATGACAAAGCACTAGAAATGAGGCAAGACTAAGTCTTAAGAAATTTTGAATATTTTAACTTGCCTTTTTGTACCTCTACAACCATCATGAGAAGAGCATCTCTCTCCGGCTCCCCAGGTCAAGATGAGAGACACATGCAAAGCAGCCCAACCCAGCTGAGCCCAATCAAGGTGAGCTGATTTCTAAGTGATCTACAGATGTCTAAGCAACATAGCTGTTATAGAGATCTTTGTTTCAAGCCACTGAATTCAAAGATGATTTGAAGGAACAATAACTAATAGTACAATGAGTTAAATGCTAGTCTACACTAATCTGAAAGTAGGTAAGAATTCACCCAGAATCTATACAAAGAAAAAGGAGAAAAGAGCAACAATAAGGAAGCTAAGAGACACGGAGGGGAGAATGAAGGCAAACATAACATGCAACTGATATCCGCAAAAAATAATAAAAGGAATGATGGACAAGAATATTTACAGGGATAACAAATGAGAATTTGACATAATTTAGGAAAGACATAAATCTTCAGATCAAAAGAACATGTTTGGCCCAAGCAAGAAAGTAAAGATAAATTTATATCTGGATATATCACAAAAAACAACAGAACACAACAAATTTTAAAGGACTATAAATTTTCAGAATTAAAACAAAGATGATCTATAATGAATCAATTACTCTAACAACAGAGTTCTCATCAGCAGTTTGTTTGTTTGTTTGTTTAATGGAGAAAAGTCTTTAAATGTTTGAGGAAAAATCAATTTAAATATCTAGCTTTATAACCAAATAAATTATCACCCTGAATCAATATAGTTTTAAATATAAAATACTAGAAAAAATTTAAACTATTAAAAAATACATTTCAGAAAGAAGAAAAGTGAAAATAAACTTGATATGTAGGATATAAGTAATAATGAACACAAAATATCGATGCCAGTGCATTAGTGAATTTAAAGCAAACAGTTAACCATAAAATAATTCTTCCTCCTGGTTCAAAAGAGGTAAAACCATCTTTTGCATGTATGCATACTCGGTTGCTCAGTCTTGTCCGACTCTGTGCAACCCTAAGAACTGTAGCCCACCAGGCTTCTCTGTCCATGGGACTCTTCAGGCAAGAACACTGGAGTGGGTTGCCATTCCCTCCTGCAGAGGCTTTTCCCAACCCAGGGACTGAACCCAGGTCTCCTCCTTTTCCCATTGCCAAACAACATATGAAAGAAATGTTCAGCAACACTAGTTACAAAAGTGAAAATGAAGACCACATTAACACACCATTTTATAGTTTCCATACTGGAAAAAAATGTATGTGATATTATAGTCTTGTAATAAAGAACTCATACACGCTAGTGATAGTGTCCACTGGTACAGTCCTTTTGGAAAAGTAGCATTATCTAGGAAATTCAAAGATGCATCATCCATTTATGCCTGCAGTTCCACTTCTAGCTATCTTAAATTACTTGCCTTACCTTCCTTTAGCATACTACAGAAATCTTTTGAAGGTACTCAAAGAGGAAAATATACAATTTTTTTGTATATAAAAAAAGCAACCCTTACTACATCATTGTTTTTAATAGCAAAATATGGAATCAATCTAAATGGCCGTGAGAGAATGTATAAATCACCTTTAGTGACATACAATACAGCATTAAACAGTCATGAAAATCAATTAACTAAAATTACATTTATCAATATAGATAAATCTCCAAATACATAAGGTTAAGTGGAAAATCTAGTTGCTGAATCATCTATGAAGCAAAAAACCATTCATGTAAAGTTTAAAAACATCAGACAGTACAACATATTTTTATAAATGCATATATACACAGCAATAGAACAAAAATACCTATCAGAATTATAAACACCAAATAAAGCCTAGTACTCAGTCAGCAGAGGGGTGAAGAAGAATGGGTTTGAAACAAAATAAGAAACTTTGAAGTTAAAAAAAGAGTATTAGAAATTCTTCTGAAGCAAGTATGAAAAATTACTAAGACTTGATATAGCTGGGTGTTAGATACACACATTATATTTTTTTGCTTTATTTTCCTGTATTTCTCTCATATTCTGTAACAAAAAAATCTGAACTTTTTATTCCTGAAGCCCATTCAGTTTAATTCAGGAGAGAGTAAAATGCAGTCTGGAAGGGTGTTTTAGTGGCAGCAGCCTTCCCAAGGGTGGACATGCCCGCAACAGATGACCAGAGAGAACAAGGCTGCATTTACACTTACGAAACACTAAGGGAGAAACAACAGCCCGGGCATGGTTTCCCAGAGAGGCAGGGTGGAGACTGGACCTCTCTATAATCCACAAATCTCTCCAGCAAAATTTCCTATCCTGCTCATGGGTAAGACTGAGTATAGTGAGGGGAACTCAACACAACAGTCATCAACTTTAATAACCTTTCAAGGAAGACCATTTCAAGACTTAGGGAAAGACTGTGGTATCTCTGGAAAGGATTTAGGGGCCAGAAAAACTTAAGTTCAAACACTGCTCTGCAAATTATTTAGGTAGGACTCTTGCTCTTTCTCGAGGCTTAAAAATTCTCATTCTCAAAATTAGGTTAGCTTACTTCATTTGCAGCATATGCTGCTGCTGTTGCTGCTGCTGCTGCTGCTAAGTCACTTCAGTCGTGTCCGACTCTGTGCGACTCCAGTCAGCAGCCCACCAGGCTCCCCCATCCCTGGGATTCTCTAGGCAAGAACACTGGAGTGGGTTGCCATTTCCTTCTCCAATGCATAAAAGTGAAGAGTCAAAGTGAAGTCGCTCAGTCGTGTCCGACTCTTCGCGACCCCATGGACTGCAGCCCACCAGGCTCCTCCGTCTCTACTTCATTTGGTTAACATTACTTCCTCTTGACCTCCCTTTCTCTGGTTTTAGCAAATAATACACTGATGAAAACAACTAAATATAACTACTATTCATTGAATGACAGTGCTTTTTATTCCAAGCACTTTAATGTATGGGGCATCTGAGTCTCCCAATACTTTTGTAAGTTAAAATTTTACTGAGAGGTTAGCATTACTTCATTTGCAGGGTATAGTGAGAAATAAATTAACTCACATATATAAAATACATAGCAGCACGTCACTCAATATGTGAGTATATTAAACTTCACTCAAACAATACTGACATAAACAAAGATAAAGTGCTTCAGAAACTAGATGTATTATTTGTGGAAAACTTGTTTTGTAATAAAGAAAATGCTAGTCTTTACAACCTAACATATCAAATTGCATACATATCTAAATAAAATCTTGTGACATTTCTTAGTATCAGTCTCCTCAACTGGAAAACAGAAATTTAAAAATATAACTTACAAAAGTATTGGAAGACCCCATACATTCAAATGCTAGGAATAAAAAGCACTCAGTCACTCAATAAATAGCAGTTGCAATTTTGTTGCTGTCGTTGTCAATGTTATTATTCGCTAAAACCAGAAGACAGAGGACAAGACAAGAGGAAAAGAAATTGGGAATTTGTGATCACAGAGTAAGAAATTAATTATGAATTTTGAAACCACTGAAAATCCTGTTCAATCTAATATATCTCTGAACAAACTTTCAAGAGAATAAGAACATTTCATCCTCAACAAAACTTTGCATAACTAATACCCCTACAGCTTTCTCCAAATGACTGGCAGACTTGCTTGTTGGCAAAAAGATGAATAAAAAGGATCTGATAAATGCTTAGGTCTTAAGTCTTCCTTGCTCTCAAAAAATACATTCAGAGGAGCATAATAAAATCTAAAATTAAGATTGTCAAATGAGAAGCATACTTGAAAAATTATTAGAATTTATATTATACACCTAATTTAGCATATGTCTTTTTATTGTATGTTCTTTTCTGTTCATTTTCAAATCTCAGGAACCATCCAAAACTGTAGGTTATATTTTTGGTTCTCAAAGTATCATTTCCATACCAGCAGCACTCAGGGACTTGTTAGAAATGCATATTTGAGGGCCTCATCTCAGGCCTACTGAATCAAAAGCCACCGGAGTGGATCCAGGAGTCTGTGCTGCACAAGACTTCCAGGTGATGGGGCTGCAGGTTACAGTCTAGAAGCCCTGGGTCACATCATAGGAGATCGCAGCTTCCAAATCTCAAGTGTTACTTGTGGCGCCCTGATCACTCCAGCCAGAGGCAGGCTGTGCAAGGAATTCATATACTGGTGGGCAGCCTGGATTAAAAGACCTCTGAGATTCCTTACATCTTTGATGCTGCAAATAATGGTCTCTGTACTTTCTCGTGATCAATAACCCAGTCACGAGAAGAACTTTCAAATGCACATGGCAGCCTTAGCAAATGCCTTTCTGTAAGAAGAAACAACGAGAGTGGAGATGGGCTCTGTGGTATTAGAATTCCACATGTTTTGCTTCTAATGTGTTCACCCAAACTAAATAAAAGCCTGGAGTGGAAAAAGAACCTGCCAGCTTCAAGTAAAAATCAAAGTCATAGACAAGAATCTCGAAGTCAAAGATCTGCTGGCCTGCCCTTTGACATGTTTCTCTTTTTTTTTAAGTTTTTTCTTTATTTTTTTTTATATGGACCATTTTTAAAGTCTTTATTGAATTTGCTACAATATTGCTTCTTTTGTTTATGTTCTGGATTTTTCCCACAAGGCATGTGGGATCTTGACCATTGATTGAACCCACACTCACTGCACTGGAAGGTCTTAATCACAGGACCACTAGGGAAGTGACTTTGACATGGTTTTGAAGGATGCAACTTAGGTCAGGCCTTATGTGGGCACTGACAGAGAGACCCTATTAAGTTCAAGGACTCTGAGCCCCTCTTGAGAATCAGCTGATAATCACATACACACATCTCTTACTCAGGCCTACCACAGAGAAATCTCTTAAAGGGATATTAATATTAACACAGGTTACCAATTCCAAGTTAATACTAAATCCAGAAGTAAATTAACTTTATTCCAAACTGGCCAACAAGACTTTCTCTGAAAGGCATACTACGCCTCCCAGGAACACCTATCCCATTTGTTGTAGGAAACAAAACATCCCACGCCTCCCAGAATATCCTTGCCCCTCTCAGCCTGCAGTGCCACTCAACAGAAGGAGACTTGGTGACTCCAAAGATTGCTTTGCAGAGAGTTCTAGATGGAGCTAAAATCAAGCAAGCTTCAATGCACATTCGTTTCTGTCATGGAAGATCCACTCTCAGATTCCGATGGACTCTCTCATTCTGGGCTTATTCTTGGTTCTCCCTGAGTTTATAAGCATGGTGGCACCTTAGCCAGGCTTAGAGTCTCTTTTTAAAATAGGGTAGTAGGCTTCCTTGCTGAAAGGTTTATTCCCAATCAAAATGATTTCATTTATTTCCATCCACACTATGTATTCATAATACTTCTTCCTTCCAACATTTAATTCAGCAATAAAAGTTGGGGAAAGGAAGGCAGATGCACACAGGAAAATTGTATCAGACTGAAACTTTCAAATATGTATCCTGTGGGCCGAAGTAAGCTTTACATAAACTCTAAATAACCTATATAGTTACATATGGATCCAGTAGGATTCATTTTCATATAAAAATTGAAATCTCAACTTTTCACCATTATTTTTATTATTGATATTTATTGCACATCAATAGGGTACTGGGAAAGAGAGTTGCTAATAAATTCTAATGCTGTGCTAAAGTTAATATGGAAATTTGTGTATCATAAAACCCAGGCTTCAATGCATGATTTTCTTTTCCAAATACCAAGCGTGGGTCATATTCTTACTGAATTCTACATCATAGGAGTAAAAAAGTTATATCCTAGTAGGGCAGTTTTCAATGTATAATTATGATGATGTCTTTGTAGCTTGTACTCTGGATGAATTACTAAGTAAGGTTAAAATGGAATCACGAAGTGCTTTTTAATAAAACACGAGGATCTATAAACAATTCTCGTGTTGATTATTTAACATCAGCATCATAACTAAAGAAAATCAGTCAGGTACTAGGGTGTTGCTCCTGCTCCTTGCAATATATAAAGTTTATTATAAAATTACCACAGCAGAAAGTGTTTTCATTTCTTTAATGAAAAAAATGATTGCACTGCCTAGTTATGGCTCCCTTCCCACACAACACTAAGCATAAAAGAGAATCCTAAAATTGTCTTTCAAAGATTTGTCTCAGTACCTGGCATCTCCCTGGCCACTGCATTTAGATCTCTATCAGAAAAGACAAGGGCTTGGGAAGCCCACCCTCCTCAAACCCAGACTGCTGTGGATATGGCTAGCCATGGCAACTGGGGTTTCATTTTATCAGGAAGGCTTTCCTGTCTTGCTTTGGCCCCTGGTGATAAGTATCCACCGTGGATAAAAATACAGTATCTTTAATTGGTTTTATTAATGAGTGTTCCCTAGGGCCAAGATGAGGGGCAGTCACAGAAAGATGTCTGACCACCTCTTGCACTCACCAGAGTTCTCTCCTCAGGTCACCCACCATGGCCAGTAATGACAATGGCCCTAATACCCCTTCTGTGTATACAACACATCCTCAGGTTGTATAATATCCCCAGAAATCAGTAGGAACCTTCCATTTAAGCTCCCAAATGTTCAGGAATAATTTTTGACGATACCTCTCTTCCTCAACACAGCTATAAAATATTATTTGCATTTTTAGCATAGTTATCTTCTTTAGGAGCCTGATAAATTCATGCTCACAGACTACCTATATCTACTCTGGAAGAAACAGAAAAAGCACACCTTGCCTTTGTGTACGATCACACAACTCCTTTCCTATACCAAAGTTCATTACAGGTTAGCACACCATTCCATTATGGAATGGCTTATAATTTTGCCTTTCTGATTTTCTTACTTTCTAATGTGAAATCCCAGAAAATTAAAAAATAATAATAATTAGTATTTAAACAATGGCTTTTTCTACCTGGTTCAATTATGCTACTGTGATTAAAGGTTTTTATGGGGCAAGAAAAAAAAAATGAGCCAGTATGCAAAATCTTGTTAGAAAGCTTATTTAGAATCCACACGCCTCTTTCTGGCATACTGTGAAATATGTTCCCCCAGATGCTGCTAGGTTTAAAAGAAAAATCTCTTTCTATTATCACAGCTTCTAGTCCTCCCCTGGAGCAGAGTTTAGGACCCAGGACTGGTCCTAAATTCTTGTACTACCTCTTGCACTAAGCATGAGAACTCCCACTATTATACCTTCAAATGAGTTCTTCATCTTTTCCAGAATCCCCCGTACACAGTCACCCACCTATTCCAATCCCCCCCCCTCCCTTCTCCTCCTCCATAACAATGGGTCCAAGGTCCCAGTGTTCAAAGGACTTGCCCTTTTCTGGCATATTTCTTACCTATACAGAGAATTATCTGGTTTCCCCTCCCAGATCCAAGACCGGTACATTTCTCCCTCTGTCCTGGATCCTGTCTAAGGTTTGAGCTGCTAAGTATGTATGATTCCAAGTTCAAGCTACCTAGAAGCAGATGCTGAAATGGATGAGGTACAAGACATTTATGAGGTATCAACATCTGTGAAAGGAAGAAGGGTGAAGCAGAACTGGGCCCAAGGAGAAATCAAACCGACCTTCAGACTCCACAAGTCTCCAACCCATCTTGGAGTTTTGAAGAGAACACTGCACTTAGGTCATGCCACCTCCAACCTGGAGGACTGGACCTTTCCACACTCTCTCTTCGGGCAGCAGTTGAGGGCTTCCCGAGTCAGGTGTGACCCCAGGCCACCAGGTTCTCTGTAGCTGGGACAAACTGAAGGAGCTGACACTTGCAATGTCTGTTGACCACCCTTTCTTCAGCTAGGTGTTGCCTAAGAAGGGTCCCCCCTCCATGCTGGTCTCAGAGCTCATCACCTGTCTGCACTCAGATTCAACCTTGACTCTACTCTAACAAGCTACCTTTCACAAGTTCTCAGTTCCCTTACTAGGTTCTAACAGGAAGTGATTAGAGAGCAGGAGCAAGGAAGCCAGGGTACTCTTTCCCTGCCTCTCTGTTTGAGGGGGCCTCTCCTCCCTGGTTCCAGTTCCTGCTGAAAAATTCCGCCCTCTGGAGATTCAGCATCCAATAGGTGGGCTGACCACAAACCCAGCCTCCATCAAGTGGCCCTAACCCCTGGGCTTCAGCAATACCTCTCCCTCCCCTTGTTTCTCCAGACTCAAGAATGGTAGTAGCTTCTAGCTGTGACTTCCTAGTAGTCACACTGTCCATTGTTTGCTTCTCCGCTCTTCCATCACCTATGTTACCAATCTCCTATGTTAAATTCTGCTGGAAATATCTAGAATGGTTTTTGTTCACCTGACTGGACCCTAATACAACTTTCTCAGAAACAAAATCATATACAGAAATCCTAAAAAAGAAAAAAGATGAAAGTCCACATGGTATAGGGAGCACTATGCTCTCATCCCAGGGAGGCTTTGGGCTTCTCAGAGAGTCTGAAGCCCACCATGGATGATCCTCATTACTACTGGTACTTTACAAATTGCCATCATGCAGGTAGAGTAAACTGGAGCTCAAAAGGGACTCCTGTGCTCCTGTGAGAACAGGGACCATCCCAGAACCAGCCAACTACATGACAATACAACAGATAAGCAGCCACCTCAGAACCATCAGGGGGCCTTATATTGGATACTTCCTCACCTGTCCAATACAGACAAAAAGTTTTACAGTGGCTCAAACAGTAAAGAGTCTGCCTGCAATGCAGGAGACCTGGGTTTGATCCTTGGCTTGGGAAGATCCCCAGGAGAAGAGAATGGCTACCCACTTCAGTATTCTTGCCTGGAGAATTACATGAACAAATGAGCCTGGCAGCTACAGTTCACGGAGTCGCAAAGAGTTGACATGACTGAGTGACTTTCACTTTCAACATTATGTATCTTTCATCTTCAAATCAGGGGATAAGTTACTCACATGGATCATCTTTAGGTACTTACAGTAATGGAGGGCATGACTCTGTCATACCACTGATTGCCACTAGGTCTTCATATAGCTATCTCTTCTATTAGAGTATCACAATAATTATGTCTTATCTAGCAAAAGTCACCCATAAGAGAGTGCATGGCAGATAGTCAATTCTTAATTTTCCCTTGAGTGTTAACATTTTTTTTCCCATATTTATGGTTACCATGCAGGGAAGGCAATGGCACCTCACTCCAGTACTCTTGCCTGGAAAATCCCATGGACAGGGGAGCCTGGTAGGCTGCAGTCCATGGGGGTGCGAACAGTTGGACATGACTGAGTGACTTCACTTTCACTTTTTACTTTCATGCATTGGAGAAGGAAATGGCAACTCACTCCAGTATTCTTGCCTGGAGAATCCCAGGAATGGGGGAGCCTGGTGGGCTACCATCTCTGGGTTCGCACAGAGTTGGACATGATTGAAGTACTTAGCAGCAGCATGGTTACCATGCAGGAGAAAAGAACAACAGGACATGCACGAATAAAATTCCATTATGAGGAAAAACACATTAACATGAGCATCATTAGAGATAACTTTAGACAAAGCTAGAATTCCTCTTGGGAAATGTAAGAAATGTAAGATTTAAGTAGACTTGATAAAATTCTAACTTTCCCCCAACAGGCACCAATAAAAACAATGGGGCATTGCCTTACTTCAAAATGAATGATTACTCTTGACAATATAAGTATAAACACTGCTTTTAAATCTGTTAAGATACATGAAAGAAAGGAAAGTAAGATCTTAGTAGGAATCAAAGTAAAGGAAAAAGAAAAACCATTTAGTATGAGTGAACAGTTATTTTGCTCATCTTCAAAATTACAACAGCTATTTTTCTGGAAAGGGAGACCAGTCAAAGATTTGATTAGAGTTCATCATTCAGGGGAAATAAAGAACACTGACTGAATAATTGTAGTACATGAAGGATTGTGTTTGAAGCTTTCACACGTTTTCTTGTACAATCCCTAAAACGTGTTTGTGAAATATCACCCACTTCATGGAGAAAGAAACAGAAACCTGTAAAAATTAAATTACTCACCCAAAGTCAAGTAGTGAAGTTATGGGATCAAAACCTAAGTAATCTGATGTCAAATCCCCATATTTTTCTATCTTTACTGTATGAGGATTTGAGTGAAATTATTGCTCCCTTAGTGAAAACATGTGGCCTATTATTTTTAAAAAATGTTTTCCCAAAGAAGAAATAATTTACTGTCAATTTTAGGAACATAGCTTACTTTTTATTCTCCTGATAATCCAGAGGGAGAAAACAGGAGCTGTATTTATGAAAATTTTTCCCCTGAAATCACCTCACTAAGTAATTGTTCTAATTATTGCTTTCTTGCTAAGATAATATCTGTTAAACGCATGTCTGTTTATAACTGGTATTCATCCACTTATTAGAATTAACCTATCTTTGACCCTCATAATGGGGCCAGATTGATATAGTTGAGATTAATGAGTCAATTATTTTTGGACAAGGTACAAGGAACACAAACTGTTTCACACTGATAGGACCTACCATGTGGTATTCTTTACTTCCTGTGTAGCTTTTGACATCCATAAAATATCTGGTGCAGCATTTTTTCCTGCAACTTAACAGTGATGAATACTGATATTTTCCTAGGAACATAGAAATCATCTGGATGAAAAAGGAAGTGATAACGTAAGAGTGCAAGCTATTCTTTAAAAGCAATTGTCTTTAAATCCTTTGACTTGACAAATTCATGCTTCCACAGACTTAGGTGCCTCCACGTGTCATTTTTATAGTTCAATTAGCCTGCTAGAAGAATTTAGGTTCCATTATTGGTGAGGCAGGAGACACTGACAAATTAGCAACAGACTAATGTGAGAAAACACTAGAAATCTCCAGAATCGCTGAGAAATCTTTCTTGTGAGAATTAAATATGAGATATAAATCTGCTTATATAATTGATCCTTTCATTTCTTCAGACACAATCTAAAATCTTTGTTTTCTTCATAGAAGCTCAGGGTCCATACAGTCGCATGGACCCCGATGAGTTTTACAGTTTCCAAACCTATCTACTGATGATTTCCAAATGTTTTTCTGGCTCTGATTATGAGTCTGAGACCCAGACTCATATATTCAAGCACCTAGATAATATTCCCAGCTGTGTACCCTGAAGACATCTCAAGCTCCCCTCACCCTACTTGAAAGTTCACTCACAACAATGAAGCCCAAGATTTGGCTTTTTGTGTAACAAGACCCTGAATGACCATTTTTCCTGCTCTTGTCTTTAGGTATTTTCTCTTTTATATAATGAATCCTCATTTCCTTTAAAACAGAGCAATACTAAACAGTAAATAACCATGTGCTGTGTTAAGTGTTAATTGCTCAGTTGTGCCCAATTCTTTGCAACCCCATGAACTGTAGCCCGCCAGCTCCTCTGTGCAGGGGATTCTCCAGGCAAGAGTACTTGAGTGGGTTGCCATGCCCTCCTTCAGGGGATCTTCCCTGCTGGGAGCCAGCATGAGGAATCCCACCCATGGCAAAGGTCATGAGAAAGAGACCCGACTGGCAAAGGCAAGTCAGATCTTGAGGGAACCTCCCTGGACCTACTTGAGCATCTACTCCAAAACCAGAACCTGTCTGCCTTACTATATTATGCCTTTCACCAACTCCTCTGACATTAACAGGGGGCTGTCTCCCCACTACCTTTTTCTGGAAAAAGTTAGTTTAGAGCTTTTAGATAATAAGTCTCCTGGGCATAATATGAGTGTTTCAATCCGAAAACCCCTCTGATGGCATTCTAGCCTGCCTGACAGGTTTATCTGGACTCTTACAGCTACACATGTGATTGTTTACAGCCTCCCGACTACGAGAGGCACAGGAAGCTTAAAAAAAATTCTAGGAATGTAGAGCCTTCCAAGGAGTCAAAATCATTAGAATAGAACTGATTAAGGGTTTCATTGTTGAGCCAATACTTGCTGCCAAGTTTTCATATATTTCATTTGTTGATATAGTTGGTATGTAGAGAAAACAGGTAGTAGCCCTGGCATTAGCAACATTAGATCTTTGAGTTAAGTACTTTTTTTGTTATAACCCACTGCACCTTTGTTCTATAGAAATGTAACTTTATTTAGTACTTTGAGGGTGATGAAGATTAAAGAAAAAATACTTCAGGGGAAAATGAGTTTTCTGGTTGATAGACATTTATCTAGGAAAAGAGCTATAAAAATGTTAACAGGCCTCTTGGCCAGAAGATAATGTAAATCACCTGAGACCTTCTGTACACAGGAATGTATGCAAAAAGAAAGCCTGGTCTCAATAAGGATCAGGACTGCTGCCCCTGCATAACTCTGCATATTCCATTATTTCTTCATGTACAACTTGGGGTATATAAGCTGCCTTTGAAAATAAAGTTGTGGGCCTTGCACCGATGCTTGGCTCCTCCATGTTGTTCTTTTCTTATTCTCCCTTTTCAGGCTAAATTCCTGTCTGGAACGTAGAGGCTCACCATGTCTACTTATTTGCCTGGGTTTCTAAGACCCACACGAGAAGGAGCCCAAGGTGGGGAACCCTCTGCTATTCAAGTGGGTGCCTGCGGTCTGGAACGTAGAGGCTCACCATGTCTACTTATTTGCCTCGGTTTCTAAGACCCACACGAGAAGGAGCCCAAGGTGGGGCACCCTCTGCTATTCAAGTGGGTGCCTGCGGCCTACATAGACAGTGCAAGTCCTTTATCTTGGGGCTTTATTGGCTTTCTATGTAAACAAAGAAATACAGCCTTTTTTCTCCTCTATTTTCTCCACTACATTATTCTTCTCTAATCTCTCTTTAAATCTCTAATTAATCTCTCCTTAATCTCCAACTCTGTCCTCGCTTCGAATTCCCTGGATCCACCAGGGCTGCACCCCAGCACTTCCTGACCCAAGGACTGAACCTAGGTCTTCTGCATTATAGGCAGATTCTTTACCATTTGAGCCAGCAGAGAAGCCCTTAAACAATAAATATACAAATTTAAAATATTTTTAAGTAGATCACGGAGTCAGTAATACTGGCTTCAAATCTTATATCTGACACCTCTAGTTATGTGACTTGGGCCAAGGTAGCAAATCCCCTGGAATTCTGGTTCCTGGTATGTAAAATGGGGGATAGTAATGGTTCTTATGTCATAGGACTATTAGCAGACTTATGAGTAAGAAACACCAAGAGCAAGGCATACAACAAGTGCTCAACAAATGCCAGCTGTATAGATGATAGTTTATAAAGCTCTTCTTGCTGACTTTCCTAATGTTTGGTAACACCACCAACTGTCCAATCACACAAACCAAAATCTCTGGAGTCATTCCACATTTTCCCTCTCATTTCCCGCAGCCTTAACCTCCTGAGCTGTCACTGTCATTACTGCAGGCCTCTCGACACCATCTTTCTCCCTTTTCCTATGTTACCTTTTGCTACTTCCAACATGCTTTCCCAGAAGGCTCATTCTCTAAGAGGAAATTCTCAAGGCACTACCCAGAGAATGTTCCCTGGAACTTAGTCAGACCATACCCTTCCTATGTTTAAGATTTTCCAATAGCCCCCGTTTTCAGGATAAATTTCAAACTCATTTGTAAGACATCATGGCCAAACTCATGTAAGGCCATTTGTGATCTGATCCTCATTTTTGCAAATTCCTCAAAATTCCTATGCCTAAAACATGTAAATCTATTTAAAATCCCTGAAACTGACCATGTTTACTTCCTTGCTTCTGCTTGCACAGTTCCCTTTCTGCCAAGTTTATCTGCAACCTCTGATTCCAGTGGTAACCTCCCTAGAGAGCCTTTCCTGACCTGCCCTAAAACTACCCAATAGAAATGGCATTTCCTTGCTCTGTACTCTGTATGTCTTCTTATACATGTTTCTATAGCTGTGCTATCGATCTGCCTTGTACTTACTCTTTTATCTTGCCGTTTACTAAATTGAGTTCTCCTTGAAGCCAAAATCCATGTCTTTTCAATTTAATATCCCAAGAGCCATAACACAATATAAGATGCATAGTCAGCACTCAGTAAATGCTTAGTGAATAAAGGTTTAGCTTTCACTGGCTTCCCTGATGGCTCAGACAGTAAAGAATCTCCCTGCAATGGTGGTGACCCAGGTTCAATACATGGGTTGGGAAGATCTCCTGAAGAAGAGAATGGCGACCAACTCCAGTATCCTTGCCTGGGGAATTCCATGGACAGAGGAGCCTTGTAGGCTACAGTCCATGGGACCACAAAGAGTCAGACACAACTGAGTAACTAATACACACACAGATACTGAATATTTAGCTGTTTCAATTTATGTAGACTATAACATGCATTTTAAATACTCTGCAACTAAAGTTTGATGAATGACAAATGTTCAAATTCTATATAAAATATGCTATATAAAATATAAAAAGTATTTAATGAACACATGTCCTTAAAATAAGTGAAAAGTGTTAGTCACTCAGTTGTGTCTGACTCTTTACAACCCCATACACTGTAGCCTGCCAGGCTCCTCAGTCCATGGAATTATCCAGGCAACTGGGCTGTCATTATACTGGAGTGGGTTGCCATTTCCTTCTCCAGGGGATCTTCCCAACCCCAGGATTGAACCTGGGTCTCCTGCATTGCAGGCAGATTCTTCATAGTCTGAGCCACCAGAGAATATACCAACTGAAATAAGACATATATGTAAAAGGTGTCATTTTAAAGCCCACCAACTCCACTTCAAATATATACATCTTTCCAGATCTGTTTTATTTCTTTTCTAGACACCATGAAATTAGCACAACCAACATAAACGGGTGAGTTCTAGTTGCTCATCAGACCCCACAGACCTAGCAGAAAAAGGAGATTACAAAACATTTTCATGCAATGATATTATCAATACATTAAGAGAAGCACTAATCATTTCTTTGAAAATCTTTTCCCTTTTACTCCCACTCTCACTCTACTTTTAAGGTCAAGTGTCTCCTGAGAAGACAAGGGAGGTTTCCACCTCAAGGAAGATGGTCAGTGCTACATGTGGAGTCTCAACCTTAAGTTAATGAGTCCACAGTGTGACAGTCTCCAAAGTCAAGGTTTTATAGCAAAACTAAGAAGTCCTAAGTTTTCTCTAGTATAAGTTCCAATTTATATAAGAAAAGTAAATCTGTTGAATTCAGATCATAGGGTTTTACTATAAGCCATAGGGGACTGGCTTCCCTGGTAGCTCAGAAGTTAAAGTGTCTGCCTGCAATATGAGAGACCTGGGTTCGATCTTGGGTTGGGAAGATCCCCTGGAGAAGGAAATGGCAACCCACTCCAGTATTCTTGCCTAGAGAATCCCATGGACAGAGGAGCCTGGTGGGCTATGGTCCATGGGGTTGCAAAGAGTTGGACATGAGTGAGCGACTTCACTTTCACTTTTCATAGGGGACTTGAGCTGGAGGATGTGATTCCAAGGAAACTTTTACCTGATTGGAAGCAGAAGTAATTATTTTTTCCCCTGGTCCTCATTAGTAGCAGCTAGAGAAAGAGAGGGAGAAGAAAGAGATGGAAAGAACATCCTCCCAGCCAGGAGTGACTCTCAGGCCATGGACAGGATGTAGAATCCTTCAAGCTGAGGAGGAAACTCCGGATAAGGGCCACTTGGTCTTTGCTCCCCAGAGCATAATCTAGGAAAATCTGCCAGCTCCTCTGTCTCAGCATGGCAAGGGAGCAACATGACAGTGTCTCATAGGTGATTTAGAAATGGATGACAAAGGCTTCGAGGTGAACTAGCATGCTGTCTTGCTGACTCTGGATGTCTAGCCTGGTGAGGCTAAGCAGCTGAGAGGTCCTGGCTTCCTCCCCACTCCTCAGGGGTCTCCAGGGGCTGAGAGAACAAAGGAATCTGAAGAGATCTGTACATACAGATAAGGCTGGTGGAAGATATTTAAACTCAAAGAAAAAAAAAGATTTTAGTAGCAGTGCCCCACTCCCCAAATGCATGCCAGGCCTGCCACACCTCTATAGACATACCAGATGCCCAGGGTCAGAGCTCATCATACTCCAACAAAGGCTTGAAGGCAGGGTACCAGCCTCACAAGCCTCTCCTGCCATGGGGACCCAATCCTGGCAGGAGGACAAAGAGAGGGAAGAAACTCCAGAAAGGTGGATATTTACCTGCTCCCCCAAAAAATTAAATGGTCAAAATATGACTACCATTCACCCTTTTTAAATGAAAAGAGGCTGGTGTGCCTTTTTGTTTGCAACTTTCTTTTTCCCCAAACCCTGTACCAGGTGGAGAGAAGTTAACATGCAAAATGAGATCAACTACAGAAAATAAGAATGCTACATTTATTACACAGCTTCATTTATATTTGTTTAAATATTGATTTTATTCATATGTAAATGATAAAAGGCCCACTGTGCCTCTACTGAACCCCAAAATACCACTTCTCTCAATTAGGAATGGTGAAGCAAACTGCCCACCCTCCTTCCCTCTATATTTTAAAATCATAATCGGAGAAAGCAGACCCTAAAAAAAGAAAGAAAGAAAGAAAGAAACCAACCAGAATAAAACCAGATCACCAAACTTAAAAAGACTGACAAATGTGATTACGTGATGATCAATGATTCGATCACCAAAAAATCTGTTTACACAATCCTTTCATATCAGAGAAATGACAGCAAGTACCCTAAGCATTAACTCTAACCTGGGAGCTCTAAGTGTGTGTGCACGCATGGCCAGTCATGCTCAACTCTCTGTGACCCCATGGACTATAAGACCACTGGGCTCCTCTGTTCATGGAATTTTCCAGGCAAGAACACTAGAGTGGGTTGCCATTTCCTACTCCAAGGGATCTTCCTGACCCAGCGATGGAACTGGAGTCTCTTGCATCTCCTGCATTAGCAGGCAGATTTTTTTTTACCACTGTGCCACCTGGGAAGCTCACTTAGGGGCTCTGTATACATGATTTTACTTATTCTTTACCACAAACAAATAAGTTGAGTGTAATGTCATTACCCCCAGTTTATAAATAAGGAATGAGGTCAAAGTGAAATTGTCCAAAACGAACAAAGTCATTATTAGACAGCCAGCATTAAGCTCAGACCTGTTTCTTTCTGAGTCCTGTGCCTGGACCCACTAGGCTTTTTTACTGCCTCTTCAATCAGAT
Source organism: Madoqua kirkii (assembly GCA_006408675.1). Taxonomy (NCBI): domain Eukaryota; kingdom Metazoa; phylum Chordata; class Mammalia; order Artiodactyla; family Bovidae; genus Madoqua; species Madoqua kirkii. The sequence continues at coordinate 8,468 of SJYC01140070.1, read as the reverse complement.
GCTCCTCTGATCCAAAGGGACCAGAACACTGTTGAGTATTCAGAGCAATGAAGGCTAGGATATAAAGAGATATTTTAAATTACCACAAGATGAAAATTAGAGAATAGGTGAGGTTATCAAGGAAGAAAGATTAACATAATTATATCATTTATTCATTCATTCCTCACATGCTGGAGACACAGCAGCAGAGACACACCATGTCATGTCCAAAGGGAGCATCCATACTTTCTGAGGAGACAGACAATGAGCAAACAAGTGAAATGGCCAGTATGACTTCAGGTAATGAGAAGTGCTATAAAATATTTAGCAATGATAAAAAATTACAGGTTGCTGTTTTAACTAGAGTAGTCAAGAATAGAGTTCTAAATGAGATGAGGAAGGAAGCCCTGTGGGGATCTGGGGGCAGGGAAGGAGGTCTGAATGAGGACAGGGAGTAAGCCTTGCCCATAACTAGGGGAAGCACACTGAAGGCAGAGGGAAAAGAAGCCCTGAGATAGAAAGCTGGTGGCCAGAGGGAGGCCAGTATAGCTAAAGAAAAGTGAATAAAGCACGGACAGAAGTGGTAGAAAATGTGCAAAGAATGACAGACGATGATGCCCAGACTATGGCCGCCCTTGCAGACCAGGATAAGGACTTGAGATTTCCTTCTCAGTAAGACAGGATGCCTTTGGAAGGCAGGGAGTGGCAGATCCATCTATTTTCCATGGTTCCCAGTGAATACAGAAGGTGGAATACTGGCCATTGTCAAGTTAAGAGAGGACAGAAATCTTTTGAGAAGATGAAGTCAGTTCAATCTAGGAAAATGTAAGTTGAATTACTATGACTTACTTTGGAATATACGTGGGATAAACCTTGAAAGTATAGCTGACAGAACCTGCTAACAGACTGAAGGTGAAGTGAACAATGAGAAAGAAAGTTCAAGACTAATCCTTGTTTTTTTGTTTTGTTTTGTTTTGTTTTGTTTTTTGCCTGGGGAACTGGGTAAGTGGTAACTCCATTCGCTGAGATGAGAAAGAAGGGGAACAAGATGTGCAGGAATCAACAGTTATTATTTCAGACACACTGGATTTGAGATGGTTTTAGACGTCCAAGGAGAGATATACAGTAGAAAATCAAGACAAAAGTCTGAAACTTGGGAGCTGCTGGGAGTAGAAATAAAAAATGTGGACAACCTCAGGATATAGATGGCATTTAAAGCTATGGGAATAGATAAAATTACCTAAGGAATGGCAGTAGTTAGAGGAAAGGAGTGGTCTAAGTGCTGGATTCTGGAGCACTCTAACACTGAGAGGCCAGAAAAGGATGGGGCAGCAGAGATGGATCAAGAAAACTGATGGGGGTAGAAACCGTCGGTAAGTGCTAAACTCCCTTGGAGGATATAAGGTTACAAGGTGGTTTTACTGATTGCCATAATGAATATAAAATGTTAATGTGCATAAACTAATGAATCTCATCTCTGCTAACCACAGAACTAGACTAGATATATGGTTAAAATATTGTACATGTGTATATATTCATGTGTGCACACATACATACACTTCCTGATAGTGAAGATGGAAAAGGATTTCTTAATTCTCTTCTCTTTAGTTTTGGCAAAATTTGAGTATGAACCAACTCAAAAAATGAGACCAAATTAATATTGCTGTTCAATTTGTAGCTGGAGCTCAGCATCAGTGAAACTTACTTGAGTTATACCTGTGAGATGTTTGTATAGCAGCCCACATATACAATTTTTGAATAAATATGTTTTAAAGAATGTAATAACATTTCCAAAATGGCCTGCTCTGTTTTGACTAGCAGTTTCTTCAGCTCTGAAATTAACTTCAAATTCTTTAATTTCATATTTGAAAACAGACACCCGCTGAATGTTCTTCCCACATGCAATGAGCTTCTTTTTAATAATGCAGTCTGCTGTTTTCTGAAACAAAGATTAAAGAGTACAGTCAGAAAGTTCCTAAATAACTTTGATGAGATTAGTTTAATTCTTCCCTGAAAGCAAAGATAAACAGACATTCATTCTCAGTCATTTTCTCTGTCCTAATGCAGCTCGAAGTTGTGTTTTCTTTTATCAACATTAGGGATAGACTCAGTCCTTGATCTGACATCTCAAATGCATACCACTCTTTAAGTATAGCATGTTTCCAGACAGGAAAAATGTATATTAGTCTTTTAATTCTCCATTGTTTTTGGAAACTAAAAATCTAAGAGATCATATTTTAGTATTCATGCCTAATCACGAAAATACTAAAATAAATGACCGATAATAGGGTTAACTTCCCAAGAAGACGTAGGATACAACTCAAAAGGTGGCCCACAGAGTGAAGAGGGAGAAGGTACCCAAGTCAGCTTGCCAAACGGCCCAGTCCACCCCTGACATCAGTGAACGGGCAGATGTTACAGCCACAGCTGGCACACAAAGCAAAGCTTAATGAACTCACATTCTACATCATGATCATTTACATCATCAGTATTCATAATTTAATAGTTTCTCCATATTCAGTAAGTAACATCTTCTATGAGGCAGGGAAGCATTAAGAATCCTACTTAAATAACTAAGGAGAAATATGGTTTAGCAGTCACCAGAGTATTATATTGAATTCAGAGAGTTCAAAGTATTATCCTACTCCCCTCTCATTTCATGAATGACACATCAAAAAGAGCATCCCTTTTCTATAATTAACGATGTCTTTGCTTCATTTTGTTTTGTTTCATGACCTAGAAGCTTTCCTAACTTTATCTGAAATGCTGGGCTCTGTATGGAGATAGGGTGTTGATAACTGTGAGATGTCCCAGTATCAGAGTGGTGTGAATGACATCATGCGGGCTCTGGAGACAGATCTGAGGTCTCAGCTTTAGAAACATGTCAAGTCACTTAACCTCTATAAAATAAAGAGAGCAGCACCTTTCTCACTGATCATTGATTTGATGAGGATAAAACAAGACAAGAGGTACATTTTAATATTTATTTACATGCAACCTCATTTCATCAATGATTTAAAACATTCATTGATTACTGCATAAAACACAGAAGACAATATAAATTTGTCAGGAGCCACCAATGTCCTCTTTTCTTAATCAACCTTGGAATCAAAGCAAATCTTGAAGTCAAAGCAATTCAGGTAGAATGCATTTGCATTTACACTCACAGTTATGAAACCTATAATTACCAATCTTAAACACCTCCAGCACAAAACTGAGAATTCCACAAGTACTTCATGCACTCAGCCTATGTGCATTCCTTTGGGACATAATGCTAGTGACAAAACAAGAAATTAAAAACAAGCACATCTGCACGCACTCTAGCCTGGATGTATGGGGCTTTCTTAAGGCATGATATCTACCACTTGAAAGACAGTCAAAACAGCCCCAACAGGAGCTGGCAAGGTGCAAGGTCCTTGGTACCCTTTATTGTACTAACAGTAACATTAACTCTTTGATTATGAGAAATTTCAGCAGGTTGGAATAGTGACTTTTACCAGCCACTATAACCAATGTGTTCATGCTGCTAAGTCACTTCAGTCATGTCCGATTCTGTGCGACCCCATAGACGGCAGCCCACCAGGCTCCCCCATCCCTGGGATTTTCCAGGCAAGAACACTGGAGTGGGTTGCCATTTCCTTCTCCAATGCATGAAAGTGAAAAGTGAAAGTGAAGTCGCTCAGTCGAGTCCGACCCTCAGCGATCCCATGGACTGCAGCCTACCAGGCTCCTCCGTCCATGGGATTTTCCAGGCAAGAGTATTGGAGTGGAGAGCAATTGCCTTCTCCGAATGTGGTCATAGGACTACATATTAGTCATAAGAACAACTGCTCAGCAGAAAAAAGTTTTGGTACAAGTTCTAGCTACATTATTGTACTCCAAAATCCCAGGAATAAATCTCAAAAGTATTGGGGGAGACTTTGGATGCTATACCATACATGTTAGACAAGGAATGAAAATTACACTGATTATTTTTAGTATTTTAACTATAGGGAATTTGACCATTTTATGAATGCAAGTGATTATCCATGTCTCAACAAATTTTTCTTCCACCTGACCTCAAGCACCTTTCTTTCCCTCATCCTCAAACACTGAGCAAGTGGACCTATTACACATGAGGGAAAAAAAGGTGTTTAACGATAGTCTAAATTATTCTACTGGCCTTTTGCACTTTGCCTGAGTGAAAAACACTCCCTTCTATCAACTAGATTCTAAATCAGCAATTTTTAGAAATGTGGCTTTGAATACACAAAAGTAAAATTGCAAAGTAGGACATTTCTAACAATATTCATTACAGAGCCCTTTAAATTATGAGACCCACACTTGACCCTTAATAGTTATCTAGCCAAGATTAGCTATAATTACTGTCTTAAATCTAAAACAGAAAAAGATAGGTCATTAAAGTATCAAACAGCTAATTGATAGTTAATTGATATTAAAAAAGAGAAAAAGAGAAGGTTCTAGGAAATAATCAAGATCTATATACCTAATTGCCCTTTACTTTTAAAGTTAGAGGATGAATTTCTAAAGCCTCCAAAATCATTTGACTCTTAACTACTGAACCTTTCTCTACCAAACATCTAGAGAAAAATTAACACTTAGCCTTCTCAAACTATTCCAAGATTTGCAGAGGAAGGAATACTTCCTAACTCATTCCATGAGGCCAGAATTACCATGATATCAAAATTAGATGAACATATAACAAAAAATGAAAACTAAAGGCCAATATTACTGATGAACATAGATGCAAAAAATCCTCAAGAAAAGTATTACCAAGCTGAATCTAACAAGACACTAAAAAGATCATATACCATGATGAAGTGGGATTTATCTCTGGAATGCAAAATTTTTTTTAATAGCTGCAAATCAATGTGATAAATCACATTATCAAATTAAAGAATAAAAATATGATTGCCTTAATAGATGCAGAAAAAGCTCCTGAAAAAATTCATAGCCTCTTATGATTAAAAAAAAGGAAAACTCAGAAAGTGGGTATAGTTGAACCATACCTAAAAATAATAAAGATATGTTAAAAAAAACTACATCTGGAATGCAAAATTTTTTTTAATAGCTGCAAATCAATGTGATAAATCACATTATCAAATTAAAGAATAAAAATATGATTGCCTTAATAGATGCAGAAAAAGCTCCTGAAAAAATTCATAGCCTCTTATGATTAAAAAAAAGGAAAACTCAGAAAGTGGGTATAGTTGAACCATACCTAAAAATAATAAAGATATGTTAAAAAAAACTACCAGGGCTCATAAACAAATTCAGCAAAGTTGCAGAATATTAAAGTCATATATAGACATCTATTGCATTTCTCTATACTAACAACAAACTATCAAAAAGAGAGATTCAGAAAACAATTCCATTTACAATCACATCAAAAGAATAAAATATCTAGAAATAAACCTACCTAATGAGGTAAAAGACCTATACTAGAAAAACTATAATACACCAATAAAAGAAACTGAAGACAACACAAATGAAAAGACATAGCGTGTTCATGGAATGGAAAAATCAATATTGTTAAAATGATCATATTATTCAAGGCAATCTCCAGAATTACTTCTACTACTCCTTGGGTGTATTCTGTTGTTATTTTAATAACTGTTAAATTAGCCACCTATCTCATTAATTTTTAGCCTTTGGCTTTTCTAAATTATCCATTTAAGATTATGTTTCCCGATATGCATTGCTATAGCTAAATCTTCAAATTTTTTATTTGTTACATTTGTTTTTATTTTTCAGTTCTATGTATTTTGAATTTTCTGAGTACCTTTTTACCTGTGAATAATTTAGCAGTTTATCTAAAGATTTGTTGGCATATAAGATTTTCACAGTCATTTTATACAAACTGATTTGAAGTTTAACTGCATTGTAGTCAGAAATTGTGGTTCCAGTTTTTCAAAATGTCTTGACACAAACTCTGGACTATTAAGTAGTCAATTTTCATAACATTCTGTATAGCATAAAAAATGTACATTCTCTAGTTGTTTTATGGGATCCTATATATGTTCCAGTTGCACTCATCTCACACACAAGTAAGGTAATGCTCAAAATTCTCCAAGCCAGGCTTCAGTAATATGTGAACCGTGAACTTCCTGATGTTCAAGCTGTTTTAGAAAAGGCAGAGGAACCAGAGATCAAATTGCCCAACATCTGCTGGATCATGGAAAAAGCAAGGGAGTTCCAGAAAAAACATCTATTTCTGCTTTATTGACTATGCTAAAGCCTTTGACTGTGTGGATCACAATAAACTGTGGAAAATTCTGAAAGAGATGGGAATATCAGACCACCTAACCTGCCTCTTGAGAAATCTGTATGCAGGTCAGGAAGCAACAGTTAGAACTGGACATGGAACAACAGACTGGTTCCAAATAGGAAAAGGAGTACGTCAAGGCTGTATATTGTCACCCTGCTTATTTAACTTCTGTGCAGAGTACATCATGAGAAACGCTGGACTGGAAGAAACACAAGCTGGAATCAAGACTGTCGAGAAAAATATCAATCATCTCAGATATGCAGATGACACTATCCTTATGGCAGAAAGTGAAGAGGAACTAAAAAGCCTCTTGATGAAAGTAAAAGAGGAGAGCGAAAAAGTTGGCTTAAAGCTCAACATTCAGAAAACGAAGATCATGGCATCCGGTCCCATTACTTCATGGGAAATAGATGGGGAAACAGTGGAAACAGTGTCAGACTTTATTTTTGGGGGCTCCAAAATCACTGCAGATGGTGATTGCAGCCATGAAATTAAAAGACACTCACTCCTTGGAAGAAAGGTTATGAGCAACCTAGATAGTATATTCAAAAGCAGAGACATTATTTTGCCAACTAAAGTCTATCTAGTCAAGGCTATGGTTTTTCCAGTAGTCATGTATGGGTGTAAGAGTTGGACTGTGAGAAAGGCTGAGCACTGGAGAATTGATGCTTTTGACCTGTGGTGTTGGAGAAGACTCTTGAGAGTCCAGATGTGTATAAGAGACAGCATTACTTTAACTCAGACCTTCAAATCCTGTCACGGAACTATAATCATCGCACAATCGTTTGGTTTTGAATTGATGCTTTTGAACTGCAGTGTTGGAGAAGACTCTTGAGAGTCCCTTGGACTGCAAGGAGATCCAACCATCATGGGAAATAGATGGGGAAACAGTGGAAACAGTGTCAGACTTTATTTTTGGGGGCTCCAAAATCACTGCAGATGGTGATTGCAGCCATGAAATTAAAAGACACTCACTCCTTGGAAGAAAGGTTATGAGCAACCTAGATAGTATATTCAAAAGCAGAGACATTATTTTGCCAACTAAAGTCTATCTAGTCAAGGCTATGGTTTTTCCAGTAGTCATGTATGGGTGTAAGAGTTGGACTGTGAGAAAGGCTGAGCACTGAAGAATTGATGCTTTTGACCTGTGGTGTTGGAGAAGACTCTTGAGAGTCCCTTGGTCTGCTAGGAGATCCAACCAGTCCATTCTGAAGGAGATCAGCCCTGGGATTTCTTTGGAAGGAATGATGCTAACACTGAAACTCCAGTACTTTGGACACCTCATGCGAAGAGTTGACCCATTGGAAAAGACTCTGATGCTGAGAGGGATTGGGGGCAGGAGGAGAAGGGGACGACAGAGGATGAGATGGCTGGATGGCATCATTGACTCGATGGACGTGAGTCTGAGTGAACTCCAGGAGTTGGTGCTGGACAGGGAGGCCTGGCGTGCTGTGATTCATGGGGTTGCAAAGAGTGGGACAGGACTGAGGGACTGAACTGAACTGATATTCGTTCATTAGATCAAGTCTGCTAATTGTATTATTCAAATTTTATCTGTCTTTACTGATATTTTCTGTTCAGGAGGACAGCAGAACCATGTTTGGAGTGTTCTATAAGAAAGGGTGACCTAAAAATTTATATTAAAAAAAGAATTTATATTCACAAATTTGCTTTCATAAAATAAAGCAGAGGGCAAATATTCTCCAGCATGAAAGAGCTCAAATGAAATAACTATGAGTTCTTCTTGAAAAAGAAGACAATACAAAATTCTCTGATAACAAAATGCAGCCATGCAAGACTGGGTAGAATCAAAACAAAGGATTTTAGAAAAGAAAGAGCCCTGGTGAGTGTTGACTATGGTGACAGACCACGTGGGCTGGAATCAAATCTCTCTGTGACCTTGGACAAGTCATTTAAGCTCTCTGTACCTGAGTCTCCTCACTGTAAAATGTAGACAAGAGATGAAATGAAGTCTTAAGATTTTCTAAGACTTCATTTGGCTTATATACGAAATGAAATTAGAATAGGGCCTGGTAAAGAATATGCAGTTAGCTGTATATGTGAAGGTAGTATTTCATTTTAGAAAACAAGGCTAAACAGCTATGAGGGCTGTTACTACAAACTAGAATATGAGGAACCTCACAGAATTGCCAAGAAGACTGCAGAGTAAACTTCATAGTTAAGAACTTCCAAAATAATGTTTTAAGACGGATCTAGGGAA